>VYZW01041029.1:0-20981 GCA_013401315.1 Balaeniceps rex | reverse complement strand
GGCGGGCAGGGCCCGCCGGGCCCTGCCCGCGGCCCGAGCCGGAGGGCGGCGGGGCCTGACCCTGTGTCCCCGCAGCTGGCCGACAGCGAGTTCTCCCCCGTCTTCCGCCTCCTGACCATCTTCGCCTACGGCACCTACG
Source organism: Balaeniceps rex (assembly GCA_013401315.1). Taxonomy (NCBI): domain Eukaryota; kingdom Metazoa; phylum Chordata; class Aves; order Pelecaniformes; family Balaenicipitidae; genus Balaeniceps; species Balaeniceps rex. The sequence continues at coordinate 20,842 of VYZW01041029.1, read as the reverse complement.
CGGACTACCTGGGTGAGGCCGAGCCCCGGGGCGGCGGGGGCACAACGCGGTTCAGGGGCCCTTTCCCCTCCCGGTGATGCTGGTCCCTCGGTGCAGAAAACGTGCCGGAGCCCCCAGCCCTTGTAGACCCTCACCCAAACTGCCCCCCTTTGCAGCAAGAGCCGTGCCTCCATCGCTAGGGCCTGACAGACGCCCGGTTGCGGTTTGGGCCCGCGACCACTGGAGTACCTGACAATAATTAATGCTACCGTTTGCTTGCTGCTTGGGGAATTTCCGAGAACATCTTGACAAAGACATTTTTGAGGGGCGAGGGGAAAGACTTAGGTATCTGCTGGGATGTGCAGACCTCCATAAATAAGGCACCAGACAGCTAGAGAGGATGACTTGAGGCTGAGGGGAGGAAAGGCTGCTCAGAAAAAGTCTTTTGAGCTGAAAATTAATGGGGATGGCTTGGCAAGACGAAGCATCGCTTGGGGGATTGGTGTGCAGAAGCTTTAAGAAATGGGTACAGTGCAGATGCTTCTGTGCAGGGCTGGGAAATGGAAAGCGAGGCATAAATTCTTATACCCTGTTTTTTCCCCTGACAATAGCTGAAGCAGCAAACCTCCCCCCATTGTCAGAGGCTCAGAAGAACAAACTGAGGCACTTGTCAGTCGTCACTCTGGCTGCCAAGATCAAGGTAGTGGCCCTGTTTTTCCCCGAGTTCTCCTTCCACTGGGATTACCTCATGCTAGTTACGGTCATGTTTCCACAGTGCATCCCCTATTCAGTGCTGCTGGAGCAGTTACAGCTGAAGAACGTCCGGCAACTGGAGGACCTCGTGATTGAGGCTGTGTATGCAGATGTGCTGCGAGGGAGCTTGGATCAGCGGAACCAGCGCCTGGAGGTGGATTACAGCATTGGGAGGGACATCCGGAGGGAGGAGCTAAGCACCATCACCCGCACATTGCAGGAGTGGTGAGGAGGAAGCCCCCGATACTAACACCCAAAAAAGGTTGCAGGAGTGGCTGGTGGCTTCCCTGGATCCTCTGTGTGTCACTGGGGGTAGTGTTGTGAGGTGGCCTACTCGATCCCCTTTTCCATACTCCAGCGGAAAGTAATTTTCCAAAAATAATTTTCCAAATTCCTCTGTTTGTTGATGGAGGTGTGATGAGACCGCAGCAACCTTTGCACAGTCCTGGATGCTGGCAGGAGGCTTTTTGAGTATATATCTGTAGTTCCTAACCTCGTGTCATTTTGTTGTTTGTCACCCTCCCAGGTAATGACATCAGTACATTATTATATTTAACTCCTGCTCCTGTGTCTTCCCTGCCTGGTGTAGCTGTCACCTTCCAGTCTTTTTGGCCTCTAGAGTTGAAATCTGTCATCTTTCATGTTTCTTTCTATGCTGTGTAGATTACCTGGCCTGTTCAGTTCTATGTCTTCTCTCCAGGTGCCAGGGGTGCGAGGTTGTCTTGTCAGGCATTGAAGAACAGGTTAGCCGGGCCAACCAACATAAAGAGCAACAGCTGGCACTTAAGCAGCAGATAGAGAGCGAGGTGAGTGGGCCGAGGAGGGAGCAGGCAGTGCCCCTCTCCTAAAAATCACTAGACACTAGAACCAGCACCCCGTGGTTGTTATGGTCTTTGCTCAAGTAAGGCATTACCTTTACCCTAGGCCAGACCCCCTGGGGGGTGTGCCTGAAGAAGAGTCCTAAATCAGCTTAGCATTCTTCTGCAGTGTGGAGGTTTGGACAGCTGTTAGCTCTTCTGTTTGACCTGAGCTTGCAGCTCTTAAATCCAGGGCTTGCTTAAAAACAAACAAACAAACAAAAAAAAAAACCAAACACAAACAAACACCCCTCTCCCCAAGCTCAACAAATGAAAAAAAAACCCAAAGCAAACTAAAAACTGTGGGAAATTCCTCGGTTCTTGCTTTTCTGCTGTTGCAGGTGGCAAACCTGAAGAAGACCATTAAAGTGACAACAGCAGCCGCCGCAGCAGCCACATCCCAAGACCCGGAACAGCACCTAACAGAGCTCAGGGAGCCAGCCCCTGGCACCAACCAGCGCCAGGCGAGCAAGAAAACTTCCAAAGCCAAAGGGTGAGGAGTGGGGGCAAACGAACAGAGCCGCTCTGTGTGTGTGCATTCAGGAGGTGAACTGAGGGGAGCCCTGTTTTAGAGCAGTGAGGTTACTGACTGCAGGGATCTGCTCCCTGGACATGGGGTGGTCAGATATGTAGTTCCAGCTGAGCTCGTCTCCTGCTAATTTGGGGGAAGATCTCTGCAACTCTTGATCCGAAAGCAGAATTCATAAGCCTTCCTTGGGTTCTCTTGCGAAGAATGTCAGCCGCTCTTCTTTGTGTGCATTTAGAAAAAGAAGTCGGGGTGAGCCTTAGTGTCCACTCTGAATTGTTTTGGTTTTGTTTTTTTTTTTTCCCCTCTCTCCACAGGCTCCGGGGCAGTGCGAAGATTTGGTCTAAATCAAACTAGTTGGATCTCCCTTCACAACTGGGAGGGTGAGAAGAAGAGATTTGGGGGATGGAGGGGTAGCAAGGGTCCCAAGTGTGATGCTTCTGAGCTCTTCTCCAAGATCCTATCTTGCCAACTCCTGCATGTTTGTTCTCTTTCCTATCTTCTTTACCGACTTCCCAGGCAGCGCCTCCCTCCTCTTCATCATAGCATTTCACACTCTAAGCTTCCAGTTGTATGCGTTGCTGTTTCCCCTACCCCTCAAGCCATGGCCGTGTGTTTCTCTCTCTCTCTCCCTCCCTGTCTTTTGACAGGTCAATTTAAAGAGCCACAGAACTGTGTCGGTCACCTTTGCACCCACAGGGCATCACAGAAGCTTGGAAAGAGTGCACTGGTGCTCAGCAATCATTTTGGCTCTATGAGGCCCCTGGGATACTTTGCTCCAGGATGCAGCTGCCATCTTTGGTTGTTTAATCTTCGTTTTGCTAGGTGGGAGGGTAGTTTTTGAAGGGATTCTTTTAAAAATATATAAATATATTATAAATATATATAAAACAATAAAAATATAGATCTATGGACATATGTGTACAAACTTGTGCTCCTGTGGTGGTGTCTCTCAGTCTCGTATACTGATTCTGGATGTTCCAAAATAAGTTGTGATATTGAGAGCCTCTATCCTATTTCTGGGTGGAATATATCCTCAAACTACTCACTTCCTTTTCCAAAGGGCAGTGCCACAGTGGCTCAGTAGAGCTGGGATGAGAGTCCATAAAGCAGGAATGAATCGTAAATCTTATTTAAAGGGTTTCTTGTGTGATTGATTTGCATCTGGAACGTTCAAAAGAGGTGCTTTTCAGGTAGTCTCAGAGGAAGGTGCAGAGATGAGGAAAAAGTGTCAATACTACATGCCCGGTGATCCTGGGCAAAACGGAAAGTGATGTGGGGACTTGTCTGACAGAGAGTTGAAGGTAACACTCAATGCCCATCTGGGTGAGTTTTCATGGTATATATGCTGCTTACGCCTTTCTTGGGTGATATTGGAGTCTGGTCAAAAAAGATCTTTTTAATGAAGTCAGCTTCTGTGAGATGCCCAGAAAAAAACATCAGATTCTTCAGAGGATGCATCCTTGAGGCTGGCTTAAAGCCAAGTCAGACGGATGCGAGTGTCGCACTGCACACCGTGACTCCCACCCCCGCTTGGTTCTGCCTCTTTCCTTGTGCCGATGCTGCAATTTGATTCCCTGAACCTGGCTGGCTGTGCCTGAGCAAACCACCGGAAAATTAATCCAACAAGGGAAAGCCCTGATCTTTGTCTGCATGGAGACTTTTTCAATTCACTGGCCTGGGTGAGTTTTTTTCTGGGTCAGCTCCCTGTGCAAACAAGTGAGAGCTGGGGCTGAGGCAGCGTAGGTGGGAGCAAGCCTTGTTAAGGGAGCGGGGAGGGGGGGTGAGACCGTGCTTGTTTTAGTGGTAGCAAGGTGTGATGTCATCTCAATACTCGAACACCACAAAATGCTGGTTTGTGCAGTATCGCTGTTTTACTAATTCTGGACTGCTGTAATTCAGCACTGACTTTCAGTGGGAAACCCCTGTCACCGAAACCCATGAACTCATAAAACATTGAAGCAGCTTTCTTCCCTGTGTGTAAGGTCGCAGGGCAGGGAGTGCCAGCTGGCTGTGCCAGGGGCAGGGATGTGCCAAGCTGTCCCAGGGTGACTGCTGTCACTGGCTGAGGCCTCCAAGAGCGAGGGCAGCCCCACGCCTTTTCCCCGTTCTGTGCCCCAAGGCATCAAGCCCCTTAGCTGCAGTCATCTGGCAAGAATGTGCCAAGTAGGAGAGGTTTGGCATGAAGCTGTCCAGATGAGGGGTGCAAATCTGGCTGCAGGAGTGCATAAGGGGGCAGCTAAGCCGGGGCCGCCATAACCCACCTAGAGAGGTCTGGCTAATTCACAGCAATAAGGAGTCTACTTGACAAGTCCTGTTTTCTATAAGTTGCAGGGAGAGGTTGTGACAACGCTTTCAGCTTTTGTTTAAATTACCTCAAGCCTTCCTCCCTCTGCATCCCATTGCCTTCGTCTATCTCTCTCTGAGGAGAGTCACCGTGGTCACTGCATTTGCGATTGTCTGCAAGAAGCAATAACATCCGTGCGCATCAGATTCTCCCACTCCCTGGGAAGGGCTGGTCTGGGACCGAGGTGCTGACAGGGGAGGTGATACCTGGCAAGCCCTGAGCACCTGCCAAATGTCTGGCACATCACACCCTTTGAAAGAGGAGCCGCTTGCAAAGCTGTTGGGGTGTGATGCGAAGGAGAGAGGAGAATGGGCTCGGGATGGAGCCAGCAGCCGGACAAAGCACGTGTCCTAACAGCTGGCTGAGGTCCAGCGGGAGCTGGGCTGGAGCACTGGCTGTAACAGGGCTGGAGTGGTGGCACCTCCAGGGAGAGCTGAAGTTGCCAATAACGGAGGAGGATATTTTGCCCCACAGAAGTCCTGCTGCCGCTCAGGAAGAGCAGCCCTAACAGCCCTTTGTCCCAAGTGTCTGGGCTCCTCTCTGAGCTGTGGGCCTTGCTCTCTTTAACCCCACTGTGGCTATTAGGCACAAAGGGTCTTTTTTAGACACCCTGAACCCACAGTTTAAATCCAGGCTGCAGATCCCAGGAGCAGAGTTGGAAGTGTCCCAAGCCAGCACCGAGAGCTCCACACCAGTCCCATGCGATACACTTGTGTGAGTGCCTGCACAGCGCACGGCGAGGCAGAGCAGCGCCTGAGCTCCGTACACAGGCTGGCGTCGGTCTTGTGAGCACAAAAACCCATGCATGGGTGACAGCAACCAGAACATGGACCAACACGGGGTCCTGGGGGGGCTCATCACACCCCAGCCCTAGGCTGTGCTGAAGCCCCAGGCTCAGATCCTCATGGCTAAATCACAGCCATTGCAAGTCTGCCTGCGTGCTTCTGCCATAACTTTGTTTTGTGGCATCCAGTTTTCCCCTTCTCCGAGATGAGCTCAGCTCTCTCTAGCAGCATTTGCCAAGAGCAGACATAGGCCTTGCTCCCCTTCCTGTTTTATTTGCCCCTCTTGAGGCTGGTTGTGTTGTGGATTTCGGAAGAGTTTGCGATTAAATGTGTTTGCTCAAGGGGCATCTGCGCAGCTCTGAAAGTCTTCCACTTTGTTTACTTTTTAAAGGGAACACCTTTTAAGACCTCCATTAAGAAAAACGAAGCAGAAGGTAGCAGGTAAAAGTACTTCAGACCTTTGGTATGACTGAAAAATAAATGGGAGGTGTGCAGTGCAGAATGAAAATACTGCTGCACATTGCCTTGCCGGATGGCAAACAGCAGGCAAGGAGCATAGGTTTCCCTTTGCCCTTCACCTGAAAACCACGGTTTTTATTTTCTTGCTCACTTCAGCCGTGACTCTGAATTTCAAGTCAGAGAGGATGTGAAGATTAATTAATTAGTTAACATTTGTAAATCACTTTGCAGATGGCAAGAGTGAGGTAAGTACTGAGCATTATTATTATAGGGTTTCATTTTAATTTTAAATGTCTTTGTGTTTTTAGCCCTGTTTTCTCCCAAAGAAAAGACAGAAAACAGACCGTGAGTAGGGCAGAACAGAAATACCTGGACACACAACACCCTAAGCCCTGGCAAAGGACTGGGGTTTAGGGAACTGTAGAAGAGAGGGTATGGAGAAGCATTCGTCCCAACTTGAGGAGCAGATCTGCCAGCCCTAGCATGGAAAGTGTAATGACTCTTGCGCAGTGATGCATTGCAACCCCTCTTTGGGTGTTACACGTGGGGCATTCACATCTGGATTCAGAAAAGGGAGGAGGTAGGACAGGACCTATCCCTACTCTTCCAATTCACACCTGGCTGGGGAGAGAGATGTCTGAATTTTGCCAGCCGCCCTGTGCTGAGAGGTAGCCGCAGATTCTTATTAGGAATTGTGGTTAATGAGAGTAATTCTTCATATTGCATTACTGGGGACACAATTTCTTCTGGGGCACTTGCTGCTCCCCATCTTGAAGGTGATGGGGTCAGACACCATGGTGCCAGCGGCCCAGCATCAGCTGCGGTGCCTGTCGGTACCTGTTGAGTGGAGAGGAGTGTGGCAGCTGGGCGAGCACCCTGCAGGACTTGCCCATGTTCTCCTCATCCTCCAGTGGTTTCTGCTGGGGGACCTTCAGAGGAGGAGGTGGTCTTTCTGCTTAACGGCCCTTGGCAGGGCTCCCCTCAAAGGCAGCCAACATTTTGTTTGTGGGTGTTGCTGAGGCTGCCCTTGCCTCTGTTCTCCAAATGAGACATATGAGGGGGTTTGTTTGTCTTTTGATGAACGACGGGCTGGTGTGTATCAAAGCATCTGTCAAACATTACCAAGCCTCCTTTGTGCCGCGCCACACTGGCTGGGGGGGAACGTCTCGTGACAGCAGGTTTCCCCAGGCTGGTCTGGGGTGACCCGGGAGGATGGCAGCCCTGCCTCCACCTGGCAGCAGCATACACGCCTGCTGCCTCCATCCTCCCGTGGGTCCCCAGTGCCAGGCGGGGAGTGGGTGCTGCAGCATCCTTCGGCACTGCGGGGACGCTGCAGAGGTCACAGTGATGACAGCCAGCGTGGAGGATGTTCATGCGGCTGTGTGGTCCCCCAGAGCTAACAGCGGGGCTGCCTCACCTCTGCTTTAATGGGGCGTTGGCTCACCTCCCCTCCAAAGGCTTTTTGTGGAAGGTGGGTGCCTGACAGTCTGGTCTGTTGGGTGAACTGACACAGATGGATGGGTGTCCTGGTCTGCTTCCTGTGGGGCCATGGCTTCTCACAAAGGCTCCCTGTGGACAGCAGCCACTGAGGATTGTGCCTGCCTCTTGCCTGGGATGAGGCCCTGGCTCTGCAGGATTACGACGCAGTGCAAGGTAGAGCAGTCAAAAGACTCCTGTGGTCCATGTCAGCAGCTGCAAATGCGTCTCTCAGATCCCTGACATCCTTCTTGTCTCCTTTTTATGCCCCAGAATAGCTGCTCATTTTTCTTCTGTGACCCCTTTCCATCCTTTCCATGAGCGTCTGTCTGTGTTCCCACCTGCAGAGCTCTTCTCTCCTCATCCCTTTGCCTCGTGCTAGTCAGCACTTAGCTGCAAAACTCAGAAAAAACCACCTGCTTTCTCTACTGGTTCCTCAGCCACCCACATCTTGGGTGTTTCTTTTCAGGGCTGCTCCAGTTTTCCAGGAGAATCCCTGCAGGCACGGTGTGGAACTGGGCTGGATTTTCCTCTGCAGGCTCTTCCACTGCTGGGGAAAGGAATTCATTTGCAAAAAAATTCTTTGCACAATTATATTCATGTTGTGATGAATTCAATAGATACGGAAATGTCAGCTGGATTCAAGAGCCGTGACCCTTATATATGGGTAACAAGAATGTCCAGAACTACTGTAGCACTTGTGCATGCGTTAAAAGCAACTCTAAGCCCTTCTGCTCCAAGGCACAAGTGAAGCCCCAGCCCCTTCAGATCAGGAGAAAATGCTTCTGGGGAGGCTTTGCCCTGCCTCCTGCGGGATTCCCTGCATCTGCCTCTGAAGCATTTAGCACTGGCTAAACATGGGAAGACGGGATGCGGGAAGACGGATGATTGGTTCGGTGGGAGCAGAAGTGAGAAGGAGGCTCCTGGTGACCGAGTGTGATCTCTTACCGGTACGGTCTCATAATCCCTTGCGAAAGCTTCTCAAGTGCCAACCAAAAACTGGTTAATTTTATTGTCCCCACTAGTCCCCTTGGCAGGCTGCCCCAGAACCTGACTGCTGTAGTGGTTAGAAAGTTTTTCTAATTTCCAGCTTAAATGGATTCACAGCTAGTTTATATTCTCTTGTGCCTGTGCCAGTGCGGCTTTAGTTGAAGCTGTTCTTCCTCCCTGCTATTTATTTCCCTTGAGTATAGACTTCACTTTGCTTAACTAACCAAACTGGCCTCCTCATACATTGTGAGCTCTCCGTAGCTTGTAGGCTATCCTACAAGCTTGCTCTTACTTGCATTCAAATTAAGCTTTCTTGGCTAGAAATGAGCACAGTTCTCTTCCACAGGTGACGTCTTATCAGCATCTCGCACAGCAGCAGTAACGCATACCTATAGCTACCAGAAACGCCTCCCGGATCGCGTGTGTCTTCTCCTTGACGCCTCGGTAGGTGCTTACAGTTATTACATGATTCACTGGTGATCCTGAGTCTTTTTTCTTTTCTGCTGCTTATAATCAAAAAGGCTCTGGTTTACAGCTAAGAAAGGCTTGATCTTAGGTCCTATGTGCTTTTTCCCTTTTACTTTGTACTGCTAACTTCAGTCCCTTTGCTGTTATTGACACCTTTAAGGCCACCCATGTCCTCCTGTGTGATACCCTCATCCAATTTGGCAATGTGTCTGGGTTTTATTTATTTACTCATGGTTTTTTTTTTTTTGCAATCTTTGTTCTCCTTTTTTCTTATTAGTAAGGGATGGATAGCATGAGGCTAGTATCTCTACTTCCAGCTTACCTCTGATCATTACAGCACCAGCAGCTGGAGATAGGTAGTGTCTCTTCTATTCCCCTTCCCTTGTATCTCCTTTTCTTCCCCGCTAAGTTTGTATTAAGTGCCCTCAGGATTTATAAACCCAGCCAGCCAAAACAGCCAGACGTGAGGAGGTAGTGGAAGTAATAACCACCTAGGTGAAGTTTCCCTGTGGGGACATTTTTTTAAGTGTTGTCTTTAAAAAAGAAAATTCCCAGAAGGGAAAAGAATAGTTACATTTAAGACAGGGCTGAAAAATAAAATCAAGTCATTTTTTTAGTGTGTTTTGGAAAGTAGAAAAATGTTGCAAAATCAAACAAGTGATTTTTAACCTAGACCCTGTATTGAGGTCTATTTTAAATCCTGTTGTTCTCCAACACTGGCGTCGGTGCCACGGGAGTGGCATTCGCCTGTGGGATTTTACACTCTGGCCCCATGGAAGTGCACGCGTGTTTCCCAAACAAACCACCGTGCCCACAGAGAGCTCCCTTTCCTGCAGCTCGCTCTGTGGTCCCAAGTGCTTTGAAGTCCCTGTCAAGTCGCCAGGTCTCTTCTTCCCCTTCTTCCCCTGTGCCAGCCTGCTTTCCTCTCTGATTCATAGATTTTTTTTTTTAAAGCCCAAAGGGACAGGTATAATCCCGTCGTTTGGCATCTCAAGTGGCCAAGAACTACCTCACCCCATTCCTGTTCCCGCTCTCCAGCCTCTCCTTGAGACACCCCGTCTAGGTTTGGGAGTAGTGAGAGCTGGAAAACCCGGGTATGCTCTAATGACCACGCTCTCCCGCGAAGGTCTGCATCTCATTTCCAGTGCCATCGTTAGGCAGCCGCAGGTTTTCTCCTGGGTTAAAGAGCCCTCTGCTGTCAGAAACCTCGTTCCCGTACGGGTGATGCCAGCCCGCGCTCAAGCGGAACCAGCTGAGACACAAGAGCCTTGAGTTCACGTTACCTTGTAGTGCCAGTCACCGTTTCCAGGCTTCCAGTCACCCTTGTTGCTCCCTTCTTGAGTCCTTCTAATCTTTGGTGTCCTTTTTAGTGTCGTATACTCAGATTTCACCCAATGGGTTCGCTGCTGTGATATAGGGGAGAAACTTTACCTCCCTTCTTGGGGAACGCAGGCTAATGTCTCCAAGGGTAACCCGTCTCCACAGCTGAGGAATTAGGCAAGTAACATTCATTTACGTGGCTATCTCCCAATCCCCTAGCTCTTTTTGGAGTCTCTCCAGAGTTTCCAGAAAATAGGCCTCCATCTTGAAAGAGCGCAGCCGACATTCATGTTCCTGGATGAATGTCCTTCTGCTTTCACTACAGCCCCGAATACTTACTGTTTATAAATCAACTCCACACCAATAGTTATGGACTGCTCGGCACATCTCACCTTTACCAACGTTTCTCACCTTCATTGTTCCTTGGGTCCTCTAAAAAGCTTCATCAGCACTGGTTTAGTATCTTCTTTCAGATCATTAATCACGTTACTAAGGAGCATTAGTTTCAGAACAGCATCCTACTGGAAATAATTTCATATTCTGGGGTCTCTTTTTCCCCTCATTACTTGAAATCTATCAATGAACTAAAATTTATAATATTGGCCCTTTTGTCATTTTAATGATTATTTATTTTTTCTTAAATCAGGGAATAGTCTTGTGTGGCTAACTAAGATACCTTGTGCTGGTGTAACCTGTAACTTTAGGTTGCAGTAGTGCCTTTGTTAACCCAACCCATGATTTCATCAGAAAATACTACAGCTGTTGGACAGGAACAATTTTGAGAAAGTGAGATTAAGAAAACCACAAAACCAGATACATCCATTTTTATTTTTAAATTTACTGCATTTTTGATCTCTTACCTTGACTTAATGTCAGTTTAACTCGTTTACAGCTGTGGATATAATCTCATTTACTGTTTACAAACATTGGCACAAGGTTATTTCCTCAGTATTCTACAATGCTTTAAAAAGTACAGCGAAAGGTGCACAGAGCTTCAGGGCTACTGACAAAAACATTTAAGGACAAAGTTCCCACTAGCTCTAATGGCTCTTATTTTCACAATAAATTTTCAAATATGGAAAATTGAGTATACGACAAACAACCCCCCTTAAGTTTCTACTCTATTTGTGCGTAGCTAATGCACTCGCACCCACGGTTGCGTCACCCATCTTCCTACCACTGTTTCCAGCCTCTCCCCACCTCACTGGGCCCACCTCCCCTTCCCCCCTGCCTTTTAGGCACGGCCAGCCCCTCTGCCTCCCTCCAGGTGCCCTACTTGCTCCTTAGCACGATCCAGAAGAACCACTGAACTGCATTGCTTCAGTGCTTCAGCTAGCCCCATTTGAAGGTGACAGCTGTGGGAGAAGGAGAATGGATTTTTGTCTCCATCGGATGGATAAGGATGACTTGGAACCGCGCCCTGAGTATCTTAAACAAACACTGTTTGACTTTCATGTCGGGAACACCCAACCTTCTCTTTCTCCGTCCTGCTGGAAGAGCTGTCACAGACATCTCAGAAACGCGAGAGACTCATCCCAGGCCTTCCCTTTGCCCTGATACAGCAGGTGGATGACTTTTAACAGGAAACCATTTCACTTGAAACTGTAACTAACGGGGAAAAAAATTAACCAGATGTAGGTGTGGTCTAAATGCCAAAGTGAGGGTGGTGTAACAGGCGGGCTTTCTGATTGCGTGGGTGCTCGTTTCCAGGCAGCTCATTAGAGCAGTGCTGGGCACACAGACTGAGGCACCTGCTTACAATAACTTAGAGCTTCTCACAGCTTGTCTAAAGACAGAGGAAGAGGAGTAAATCCTTGGTTGTGCACGCATACCTTTTTGTTGCCTCCGTGCAATTCTCTGCATGTTCTTCCATTGGATCAATGACCTACGTCCGTGATCAGTAAGTGAATTTTCATCAAACCAGGCTATTGGCGAAAGGGAGAGCCCCAAGCACAACTCACAATTGCTTGGCAAAAGGCACCGGTGGCAGCGCACCTTACCCCCACTGGGGTACGGATCTGCCCTCTTTCTCCTTGCCTTCACATTCTGTCCTCTTCTTGAGTCCCTCAAGCCACTGACGGAGAAGCACCATCGTGCCCGCATCAATGCCAGCCTGGAGCAGCTGAGAAGGCTTCTTCAGCAGAACCCCAAGCAGCAGGTGAAGAACGGCCTCCCAGGGGCGGAGGAGTCAAGGGACGTTCCCTTCTCTGGGAAAAAACCTCCTGCTCCCTGAAGTCAGAGGTTAACGTACCGTGTCAGCCTCGGGACTAGCAAAGGGGAGACCCTCCCAATACACTTCCCCTACTTACTTTTTGGTTTGGGATCTCTAGCACTCTCTCCTGGGCTCCCCTCTCTACTTCCCAGCCTTAACACAAGGTCCTCCGCTAACTGAACTTCTTTTCCATTTCCCCAGACCACCAGAGCCTTGTCACGCCTGGAGAAGGCCGAGATCTTGGAAACGACTGTAGAGCAGTTAGCAACGCGCAAGCAGCTGGGTAAATCACACCCCTCGCCAGAGAGTGGAAGAGGATGCCAGGGTCCCAGATCCATAAGCAGGACGGCACCCAACAGGGTGCAGAGGCTGAACCCAGATGAAAGGATTAGGGATTAAATCAAGATTAGGAATTCCATGCCCAAAGAGTAATGGATCCTCACATCTTAAAGGTCCAAGTTAATCCCCCCCACCACCATGCCCATGTCCCTTTTCTCTTTTCTCAGCCTCAAAAAACGGCCAGGACTTTGTGGCTGGTTACTGCCACCATCTTGATGCTGTAAGCACCTTTCTGAGCTCAGCTGGTTCTTCGCCGGATCAAAACACCAGGTCCCACATCTTGCGCCAGCTCAAGACTAGCACTGAGATGAGGGCTGCTGTTGCTCCAGTTCCTTCTTTCAAAGTCTGGCAACCCCAAGATGACTCGTCTTCCACTAAACCTCTCCCAAGCCCTGCTTTTTCCTGTGTAGCTCCTCCTTCTGCCTATGCTCTTTCCAGGGCCTGCCTTGACTATGCCATCTCCAGAAATTCAGTCCACTCCCAGGGGCAGCTGGTTTATCCCCCTCCAATGCTTACTTCACTGTCTCAACTGAGGTCCCTGCCTTCACTCTCCCAGATGCCAGAGACCTCTCCAACTGCACCTGGACGTGGAGCCATCACCTGAAGACCAGGACTCCTACTGCGGTTTGCTATGGGACAGAACAGCGCAGGGAAGCGGGGACAGAGCCTGCCATCAGCTAAGGCTCTGCCCTGCACTTCCTTGAAGGGTGGAACACATGCAAACTCTGCCCTAATCTTTCAGGGACTGGATTCTGCATTGTTTTTTCAGGGCAAGATAGTCCTCAGCGAGGTGTCTGTCCCTCTGTTAGTGCCCATGTGTACAACATGGGGATACAAAGCAAGATCCCAGCACTCCACTTCCAAGTGTAAGTCATGCATCAACTTCCTGCCTTATGTTCCAAATGAGTCGATGTAAAGGTTTCTGTAAGGATGCGTGCTGGAGCAGGAAACTGGCCCAAGAACCCAGGAGATCTTCCCTAGTCCTGTATTCCTAATGCTTCTCAAGTTTCACCTAATAACTGAAGAAGTTAAGAAAAGGTAATTCACACCACCACCAGCCTCAGTTGCAGAGAAATAACAAGAAAATAATGGAAATATTCCCTGGACACACAGGAACCCCAGAGGCCCAATTCAGGGCTATACAGATGACCAGGCAGCGAGAAAGACCAACCAATCTTCCCTTGAGTGCACAGCAAAACTACAGGAATTAAAGGGTATTTTTGCAAATGGTGGGTTCTTGGGTCGTCTTTCACAATTTCCACGTTGAGCATTATCTCACTTTGTAACTATATGGGAAGGCTATAAGGCTATTTTCTATAAGAAAATAAAGCCTTAGAATTAAACTCCAAGTTTCTCCCCAGCAATTTCCCAAGGATATGAAGAGGCTACTTAATTCCACAGTAGGCACAATTAGGTCAGCTGAAGGTAAATACTAATCCAACAATTCTTTACAGTTTATTTCTTTATTCAGTAAACATCTAGTTACAAGTTTGACAAATTAAAAAAGTGGGGGAGCTGATTGAAGAGGGGTCAGGGGGGAACACCCACAGGCTGATCCAGCTTTTGTTCTGCTCCTCCCTTCTCTAACGCACACATCCTTCTGCTTCTCCATAGCTGCACCAAGGAGCAGGAGGGGAATCAAAGCCTCTGTCCCTGAGGGGACCGACACGGGGTTCTAGCAGAACTCCCTCATACTTCTTTCACAGGGGACTAAACACAAACTTCAGAACTAGCCCAACCCAGCACAGCAAGAGCGGAAAGGATGGAAGAGGCAAGGTGGCAGCTCCTCATGCCCACCACTACTGGCAGAAAGAACAGAACCGAGGGAGAGCAGAAAGGGAATGGGCATTCAATGCGTTCCTTGCACATCAGTGAGATTCCCCACGCCCCACTGCAGCACTCAAATGGGGCAAAAAAGAGCAATGCAGAAGATTAGTTGCTTTGTTTCAATTCTTAAGTGGGAGGGAGGTTAATACTAAATTTGAGGAGGGTCCAAGTGGTGCTTTGAAGGGGCTTCAGAGTTTCTCTGTCTGTACCTGAGATGAAGGGAAACAGAGAACATAAAAAGAGTAAGCGGTGACCAGAAAGCATCACAGAAGACAGACAAAGACATGTTTAAACCTCAGTCTAGACATTTAAAAAAAAAAAAAAAAAAAAGAAAAAATACCCTTTTCAAGCACTAGATCACATCCTAGTGAACCCTATTCAAAACCCAGGAGAGCAGACACTTACTTATGTTTCAAACTGGATTGACAGCACATGGTCTCTGAGTTCTATACAATGACAGTGTAAACACTCGACAGATTGTGATCCTACCTCATTTCGTACCATTTCAACCATCAGTTAAGGCTGACACCACACTTTTTTGTTGATGGCAAAGCTGACTTGAACAGCTTCCACCTTTCCATTCAGAGTAGTACTTCCTGAAAACTCCCACCTTCCCCTGCTCTCTAGATTAAGTGGGAAAACCCATTTCCAACCAACACTTCAAAATAATGTAAGACTGGGGCAATGGGGAAAAAAAAAAAAAAAAATCACACGGCTAAGAGGCAACCGTGCAGTGGAAGATGAGGTAAAAAAACTTAAGACTTACAAGAGCGTGTAGGTAGATTTGGGGGTGGCCACGCTGCACCCCCCACAAGGTCTGCTCTGGGTTCACCAGTCATACCGACGGGACTGTCTGGAGGGAGAATCCTCAGGGCCCTGGATCGCAAGACGAGTCCCTTCAGCCCGACGGCCACTGCTGCCTTCGTGACGTCGGTAATCCAGCCCCCGCTGCGGCCGGAAACGGGATGTCTCTCGCCTCCACTCATCATCAAAGGCGGCTGCATCACCTGTGTAAGGAAAGAACAAGCTCAGACGGGGAGGAGGTGGGGAAGTGGCACCTGGGTTTGCTGGGAGGAGGACACGGACAGTACTCACTTTCATCCATGTTGATGTAGTCCTGCCTCTCCTCCTGGTCACCCGTGCGATGGTTCCGGGACCGCTGCATGATGTGGGCCCGCTCCCTGATGTGGTGTCCAATCGACATCTGTTCCAAGCCACTGTCTGAGTCCCTTACGGTCCGTCTAGTCTCACGGATCTGAGGGCAGATTCCCATGTAGGATCAACATTTCAATTCATTCTCCCAGCCCCATAAGGCACTCTGATTCTTGCCTGCGGTATTTCAGTCACATTGCACTGCCACCACTCCCAAGATGTCAGACGCAACATAATGATGAGGGAAAAACGGATTCCCCCCTGCCGGCACTTCCCATCCCCTCCCAGTGGCCCTCAGCATGGTTCAGTGAGTCACAACGCGTTCCTCAAACTGCAACTGACTGCAAACCAGAAGTGCTGTGGGTGGCCAGTGCTGAGCCACCAAATGAAGTCTATCCACCCAAAGCAAAACCAGCAGCCTCGTGCTGGGAAGAGGCACTGCAGCCTCCTCCTTACCCCGCCAGGTGCTGAACGCATCTCTGAGGTCTCTTGATAGACTTTGGGCCCATCACCCAGGTTGGAATAGGAGATGACAGTTGAGGAGGTAAATGTCTGGCAGTTAGCACCACTTGTCATGTGCTCCTGCAAGAAGAAATGGGGAACGGTATAAAGGAGGAATGGGAGGGAAGAAGAGATGGCAGTTAATTCTCTCTATATACAACAAAGTAGGAAGAAATTACAATAGGAAGAATATAATCCCCATGGGTCCATCTTTCTGGAGAATACATCTTCCTGTTAAATTAATTCTTGTTTCTTGCTAAACAAGTCTACCCCCACACTTCCTTCCTCACCCACCTCTCCTCCCTGCCCTCAGCGGGTACGCTTCAGGAGCAAGCTGTCTATCACTCCGTATCGGTCAGCAAGCAAAGCTTACGGCCTCTGCCACCTTGGCAGCTTGAGCAGAGCTAATACCAAAGAAGCACAATAAGATGGGAGACCTTAGAGAGGATGGCAGGAGCACCCTCAGTACTCCCCTCCATACAGACTGGCTTATGGAGCGTTCTTACCATGTTTCCAATCATGTCGTTCATCATCCCAAACATATCTATAAAGCCACCTGCCTGATAAAAAGGAAAAGAGAATAGAAGAATAGTCAGTTTGGAAAGATACAGGAGGAAAGAACAAAAAACTACCTGCAAGGGACAAAAAACCTGCTGCCTAAGAAGAAAAAAATTGTTCTTTTCCCTTTCTCTCAGTAGTGCAGAAAAACAAAAAGCAGGATTTGGGGCTGCTGTTCTCTCCATTCTCTCAGGTTGCATTGCCCAAGTGTTCTGGGTCTCGAGATCTCTGGATACAGCAAAGATTGTTCTTTTAGTTTGGGTCTGACTCCCAACGCACTGGGGTTTGTGAGTCCAGGCACTCGGCAAAGCTAAGAGAAGAAATCTCAGGTATGCACTTACAGTGATCTTAACCATAAGACAGACATCCTCAATGATGTTTTCACCTCATCACCATCAACTCTTAATTTAAACCACAAGGAAGTTTCCACTGATTGTATTCTTTCTAACATAATAACAAGTTTTCTTATTTTCCTTACAAACATGTGACTATTTAATCTTGTAAACCTAAAGGCCTAAAGGCTGCAGTAATATACTGGGCCAGCAGGTCTCACAGGTTAATTGTGCAATATGTAAACAAAATTACTATGTCAGTTTAAACTTGCTGATTTGTTTGTTTCCTCAAGTAGCCTCTTGTTCTCGTTTCCAGCAGAGCAATACTCACACGCAATGTTATTATCCTTTGAAGTCTATCTGTTTGCATTCTTATTAATCCTTCTCTGAGCTACAACAATTCTGGGATGCTTAGTCTCTTTCACTGAGGCAATCCTGCCAAGCAAGGCAGCTGAAGTTGCTGGATCTGCAATAACCTATTTCCACTGTATTATTTTAGTAGATGATGGAGATCAGCACGTTCCAAGCATGGTGTTCTCACATACACAGTCATTCTCATTCCAGTCCTGTTCACCTGAAGTATTCTGTTGGCTTTTCCACCTGCCACCATTGGCAAAGGAGGTTCAATAATCACCTCTGCCTACTGATGGCTAAATCTTTTCCTTGCGTTGTCACAGTTCCTCCATCACCTCCAAATAGATCTGCAGCTTCTTTTCAGACATATGAGGTTATTAAGAGACTACCTGCTCTTCCCGGATATTAACTGTCCCAATTCCTATGAAATATTGTGCTCTAACAGCATTAGGGCTCTTCTCTGGTCAAGGTGCAAATACAACCTCCCCATACAAACAGAGTTAGAATCTCTCCTCTAAAACAGCTCTCAGACTACATTAAAACATTAGAGGGGAAACAAGGGAAAGGCCTGAAGTCATATAGCAACTCGACAAGAGAGGTCCAAGAGAAACCAGCTGCCTCCAGCTTCGGTTCAATACCCTCTTCCGTATTCCGTTTACTACAAATCTAGAGCTCATTCTTGTCTCTTCACACCTTCCCACCCTCACTACCCATTAAGATAAACGGTCTTGCTCACAGATGGCTGCGTTTTAGCACCGGCTGCACACAGCGCTGATGAATCTCAGTATGGAGCCACTACTTGGAAAGCCTCTAATTTGACCCAGAAAACCAGAGAACTTACCATGCCGAGCATCCCAAAGGGTGAAACAGCTCCTGCCTGCCAGGACAACAGAAAAACAGAACAGAGAATGACCTTGCAACAGCCAAACACTATAGATCCTCCTCAGAACACCCTCATCCTTCTCAGAAACAGAACTGGGAACACTCAGGCCCAACAAACAGATCAAGAAAGCACCCCACAGACTCATGGCGGTTCAAACCATATCACCCCTAACAAACCAGACAGAAGGTGATGCTCCTAAATTTCTGCTAGTTATATTGATTTAGGTCCTTGAGAAATAACATTTATTTCTTCCCTTCCTCCCATTCAACT
Source organism: Balaeniceps rex (assembly GCA_013401315.1). Taxonomy (NCBI): domain Eukaryota; kingdom Metazoa; phylum Chordata; class Aves; order Pelecaniformes; family Balaenicipitidae; genus Balaeniceps; species Balaeniceps rex. The sequence continues at coordinate 2,454 of VYZW01041029.1, read as the reverse complement.
TAGAACACAGTTGTGTTCAATGTATTAATGCATGTGGAGTAAAGAAGAGGACAAGAACACCACTGTTTCAGAGATTAATTCTGCACCCACCATCTGTGTGAAGGCGAGGGGCGTGCCCAACCCAGTAACAGTGGAAGATAGCGCTAACAGGCAGTTTAAGAAATCCTATCCTGTACTCAGCCCCCCTTTTACCTGCATCCTACGGCCAGCCTGGCGAGCCCCAGGTGTGGTCCCATCAGTGATGCTAAGGAGCGGACCGAACCCGAAACTTCCAGAAAGCATGCGGTTCATGTGCTGCCGGTGGATAGCAAAAGGGTCCCTTTTGGAAAGGTTGAGAGAACAACAGTGAGGAAGGGATGACAGAAGACAAAGCCCCATATAACCCACCCATTCTTGACTTGGAGTTTCTCTTATGTAACTGTACATTCCTTTCCAAGCTGAAAATCCAGAATCCCAAGAACTCAGTGTTGCTTATGATGATCCTTAGGGCTGGAAGGGACCTCTGGATCCCATCTTATGTCTTGTGACAGAAGGTATTACACCACAGAATCCCTCTCAGGCACTAATTGATGTCTGTTCAGAAGCAGTTTGGTGTTCTGCTCCCACTAACTCTTTAGGGCCAAGCATGGCCAAGGCCATTCCAGAACCTCACTGCTCTAACAGATGAAAGACACTTCTCAGATCTGCAGTCCATATACCACCATCATTTCACGCTCATTTCCTCTTGTGCCATCAAACCCCTTTACATTAACAGCTCTGTGAAACAATCAAACCATTCTAGGAGAGCAGTTCTTAATTTTGCAGGGAGGTGCACGAAGACCCAAGAGAGGGACTACACTTAATGGGACCAGAGAGCACGCGATCCTAAATATTGTCCTCTCACCCCTCCACACGCACGCGCACAAACACACTCAAATGCAAGACTGAAACCTCCAGAATGGACTGTATGGCCTGACACTGTGTGACATCCCTCCGCCCCAAATCATCTTAATCTGCTATTTTCCTACAATGTTATGTGTACACCTGTCAAGAGGTTGAGAACACATACAGCTTTTGCAGATTTGAGGGGGAAAGGGAACAATAACTGGGGTCCCTAACTGGTTTTCCTTCCTTTCCTTCTTTTGCAGCCTTCACTTTGAGGGCTGTATGCATTCACACGTGCTGGAGGAGCAAGGAGAGAAAAAGGAGAATAAGGACAAACAGTCACACAATACAGTGGCCACAGTAAAAAAAAGTCTGGGAAATACCATAGCATTTATCTGCACATCTTATAGTCTGCACTTATCCCTCTTGAGTGTGAATAACCTCAGCAGCATATAATGCTCCTGAGATCACAAAAGTACCTACTACAAATGAATACTTTTCTGTCTCTACTGGAAATGCTTGCCATAATAAAAGCTAGACCCACACCTGCCACATCAATGAGAACACACAGTCATTCTGTGACTAACTGGGACATCAAGGTCTTCTCTCCTGCTCATTTGTTTACAGCTGATAAAATTCTTGCTTATTAACAATTTTATAAACAAAAAATAGACTTTATTCTTCTACATAAATTAATTCCACCAAAATTCTAGTAGTGCCACGCTTAACATAATCAAATTCTTACTGTATTACAGTCTATTCCTTATCCGCTTTGGCAAGGGCTGCCAACTTAGTTTCACTGCCAAAATTTATCAACAGCATCCAATTTCTGGACTGTGGACAGAAGAAAAACCCACTCAGTAAAAAGAATCCCAGGAAGAGTTCTTGGGACCTTTCTTAGATTTCAAGACTCGTATTTCAAAACTACTTGTTGTCTTCTCTTTACTTAGTTCCTTACAACTTGACAACTGCTTTAGCAGTCTTCTCCAGCTCCGTTAATGCTTCCTGTGCAGAACAGCAACAAACACTGGACAGAACAGTAGATTTTATCTATCATCTGAACTGAAATCCTACTTTGCATAAGAAAAAAAAAATCTTTATGCAAAGATAAAGATGAGGTATTCCAGCCCCCTCTTCCTCACACAGTTTTGCAATGCCTTTTGGCCTACTTTATTTAATTATGGTTCCTTCCAAGACCATACTCTAATATTACAGAAATCAGACCAACGCGAACCAGGTTATTCCCTGTGCTGCCCCTTAAGAGAGTGTTTGTATTTTTCTCCAGACAGCTGCCGCGCTGCGGTATTTCCCGCAGCCCAGAAGGCCTTCTGCCCGCCTATTCGGACGCGATGGTAGCGCGCACCTGGCGCCCCCCCCAGCCGCCCGGGGATGATCTGTGCCGCAGCCCCCCCTCCCGGAGGATGCCCAGCTCGACTCACATGGCAAACATGGGGTCCTCCGGCTCGCCATCCCTCATCAGCCGGAACATGCTTCCCTCGGTCGGGGGCGGCCTCTGCGGAGGGGAGAGGGGGGGTGAGCACAGCCGAGGCGGAGGGCGGGGAGGGGACGAGCAGCGGACCCGCCCCCCCC
>VYZW01041027.1:124589-164618 GCA_013401315.1 Balaeniceps rex | reverse complement strand
ACTGTTTTATGCCCTTCCAGTTTACGCAGGTCTCCCCCTCCCCATTCCATCTGTGTGCTGGGACAACTCATTGCTCAGCTTTGAAATGAACTTACCTGTCTAAACTATAACTCCAGTAACAAGATGACACTGCTGCTGAATAAATGCTTATGAAACTACAGTTTCAGAATGTCATATAGGATCAAATCAAGCACTCTGCAAAATCGAAAGCCAAAGTTAGAATTTCAAAAAATTAAAAAAAAAATTGCTCTCTTTTCCCTTACACATACTGATTTGCACAAATACTCTCACCCTTTCAGTTACTTATTACCTGATTCCTCTATCNTCCTCCTACCCGTTCAGTTGCTTAGTACCTGATTCCTCTATCAGTGCTTCTGTTATCTTTCTAAAGATTATTAGTTACCTCACATCAAGAACATCCTACTCGTTCCTTCTGCGTATTGGCACATTAGCTCTCCCTTGGAATTTCCCAGCGGGCCTGAGGCTTCCTGTTATATAACATCTCCTTGGCAACTAATGGAGTGGAGAACATTTCTGTAGATATAAGCATATCTTCTCTTCTGCCTTTGGAAAGAAGCAGAATTACTTTGACTTTTTTGCATTAACTTTTCTCTCATTATACTTGGCCTTATCATTAGGAGACAGGCATACTGAAACTCAGTTTGTCAGTTCTCTTACCTTTAAGCATAGACTCTGCAGCTCTGGTCAGTGAAATGAGACTCCAGCTCCTGCACTGGTACAGTTCTTACCCCTCTCTTCCAGAACTGTCTTTCATCAGTGACCACTAAAGAATCATTTCCGCTTTTAAATGTCTGTACATTTGTGGAGAGTGCAGTTGGGGTGTGTGGTGTTTTTTTTTAATTTAATTCTAGCAGTTCTGTCGAATGGGGCTGCATCCTTTGAATTATGGCTGTTGTCTCTAATTACGAGAGTCAAATATGCTTAGAATAGTTGGAGAGATTTACTTTTTCCCAACATACAGGGCTTTACTCAGAGTGAAAAGTGTTTAATATCACCCGAGTTAAGGTGCTTATTTATGTGTATCTTTGAAACGTGTACAAGGGCAAATTTAGTAATTGCAGCTAACGCTCCAAAATACTGTTCTTTCGTCATGTCCTTTAATCCACAGACACAGGCCCCCGCTGCAGTGGAATGCATTTGGAAGAACTGACATACCATACAACAGACCAGAAAGCTTTTTGCACGACTCTGCTAGGTTTTAGTTTCTCAGTGAAATGGAAGTGAGAGGTTTCAATCCCTTTCACTCACACCAAATAATTCTCATTTCAGCGTTAAAACATTTGCAGTACCTGAAGGATTTTCTTCAGCCTCTGCTGCCCAAGACAGCAAGAGTGAAGACAGAGAACAAGTGTACCGTGCTCCTGAAATCATTCCGCTTTATGGGGTCTCAACAAAAATGATCCCACTCTTTCAGGAATCTGGACACAGGTAAGCACTAGAAAGGTACAACAAAACCATTGTTACGTGAAGAGAGAGACTAACAAACCTATGCTGCTACCGTTTGGTTAGCCCTCTTGGGGAGGGCCCCGCGATGCTGTCAGGAAAGGTGATGGGAATCAAGAATATATTCATTGCTTCACAAAGGGAAGAAAGATAAGAGGCTGCGACAACTGTGTTCAGCAAGTACTTGCATCACTTCTCCCACAGCTAAGGAGGTGATAGCTCAAGTGTCAAAACTGATACATTTTACTTGGATTGTCTTAATTTGCCAGTGGATAAGGCATATTCTGCCCACCCACAGTATGGTTTACTGAAAAGAGGATGCCCAGATAAATTAAAGAACTCACTTGCGTCCTTGTGCCCTAGTCTTGTCTGTTTTGATGTGGTTTAGATAGCACTCAGTGGCAGCCTTTCTTCAACTGAGCACTTTTGTACAAGTTATCCACAGTCCCCTGAAGCTAGGGGTGCCATTGGCGTCATCATTCCAAACTAGGCTCCCAAAACCAAGGGGTTTAGAGTCTCTGTAATTACTGCTGTGAGCCTTTTATCTGGTATACAGCAGCTGAGGTGTAACAAGAAATCACTCCCTAGCAGATGTATTTCGGTATTGAGCTGTTGCTACCAAATACTTGGGATAGTTGCTGTCTTCTGTCTTAGTGATAGAACCCAACACCTAACTTTAAGTTAAAAAGTTTTCTTCCTCTTTAGAAAAGGCAGCATCCTCTCAAGCAGCGAGGTGAGAAACATCATCATTAACTATGTGAAGACTAATGAGTTGGTTGATGAAACAAACAAAAAGTAAGTAGACACGGAAGTTGTCCTACCCTGCTTCCACAGGCGATGCTGAAGTTAGAGGAAAAATGTGATCTTGTTTGCTTCTAACGCATGTTTTTGTTTTGTAGCTTTGTAAAGGTGAATGCCGTTCTGTGCGACTGCCTGTTAGATAAATTGGAACAAGATGAAATCTCAAATCTTAAATGGGATGACCTCTTGAGCAGGTGACTCTTTTCCCAATGTAGTGTTTCAGTACTACACAGATTTATTGCATGCAGCTTAAAGCCACATGTTATTGGAGCTACCCAAGTTGTAACTTACTACTGGTAACACACAAGAAAAAAAAAATACTGAGACACCTTCACTTGAAGAATCTCTTGTTCTTCACCATTTAACAAGCATCTAGCATTAACTGTTGTTGTTGGGGGGTTTTTTGCCTAACTGCTTATCAGGGAAAGCTTCCTAAACAAACAGTGCCTGGTTCTGTGTATAATCTGTATGTACATATTTATAAAGCCATCCTTTGCAATAGATAGCTGAACATGCCCTTTTTAGGCAACTTCTACATTTATAACCTAAACCCACCTTTTAGATCCAAGATGCCTCACTATCTGACACAAGACCACTGTTTCCATATACTGAAAAACTTTGCCTAAATGTCCCCAGTGTCTTACTTGCCTTGAGCTTCTCCATCACACAATGCTTTTGAGGCACCTCCAGCAGCTTCATTTATTTCTGAAGCCAAGTTTGCTGGTGGGACAGTAACACAGTTTCTGCTGAATTTTAAACTGAAGTTGCTTCACCGATCTGTGAACAATACAACTGAACAGCAGCTTAAAGATAAAATTAAAGGTTTTCCTCTACAAGAACCAATTTATAAAATTTTACCAATAACCATCTAAGCTATAATTTTTGCAGGTCAGTAGACTAGCTTTCTTTTCAGTCAGGCCCTTTCTTTAAAGGCTAGTATGCAAATCTTTGCATGAGATCATCATGCATTATCATCTTAAGATACAAATTCTTCTCACACATAGAATCTTGGCTTTCATGTAGTCTCAAAAACCTGTGAGAGGCTGCAGTGGAAAAGCACAGTTAACATCAGCCTTGCTGTACTGTATAGACTAATTGGATGTATAAACTTTGTTCAGGTGCCTTGAACGACTGCAGCCCTTACACCAGGTGACATTTTTTGGACAAGAACCTATTGTGAGGAAAGGAAACATAGAGCCCATCGACATAACCGTAGCACAGAGATCATCAAATAAGAAGGTAAAAAGAGAACTAATTTGAGCAGAAGCCCAGATTCTGAGAGCAGCTTTGGCAGCTCGCTTTTCTGGGATGAATGGGACATGCTAATACCTACAGTAGTGATGTTTGCAATAATTATTAAAACCTGTAGGTGACAATTATCAAGAACCTTGAGCTGTATGGTCTAGACCCTCAGTGCGTGGCCAACATTCTGCAACAAAAAGTACAAGCCAGTGCCACCATCACACCAGTACCAGGAACAAAAGACAGAGTTCAGGTCCAGATCCAAGGCAACCAAATCCATCATCTGGCCAAGATGCTGCTTGGTAAGTCTATCCTGGAACTGGGCCGGGACTGGTTACAGCAAGATACGGATTTTAATTCTTGAGCTCTGAATATTTACCTGAAGTGAACTGTTGGTTATGTTGCAGAAGAATACCAGCTACCTCGGAAATATATTCAAGGCCTTGAGAAGGCTCCAAAGCTTGGCCGGAAGAAGTAAGAGAAAAATCTACTGTAAGAATTACTCAGATCTCATTATTTATAGAAATGTTCTGCCAACAAATCAAGGATAATGTACAGGCCCTATTCATTCAAAAATGAGTCCTGGATGTTTACAAGGTCTAGGATTCACCCAAATACTAATATTACTCCAGCTGTTTGTTTTTCATAAAAAATAAAAAGCTGAATAAAACCCCTAGCATTATCCTTTTCTATTTATTTTTCTAGAAGTTCCTAATGGTGCACTCGTTTTCTGGCTACAGTGGCTTTTAGCTAGTTTAACATTCTTGCTTTGCATCTTTTAGCAAAGGCATAGTAATAGAACCTCCACCGAAATGTAAGCAAAGTACATTCCAACACATTGTCCTGCGACAGTCCAGTGTGTTGGGCCATAGATTGTGTATGTCAGAAGTAAGACCCACTTGGTTTTACATTTTATCCTTTTAAACATTTCCAGGTATTAATATCAGACATTTCAGCACTGAGAATTACCTCTATTAGCTGGATTTGTAGGGTTTATATGTAATTTTTACATATAAATACATTTTGGTGTATGACATTAACTGTAATTTACCACAGGTAGACATGGGTAGCAGTTCTGTCAAATCCAGCTAAAATATTAAGAGAAGATTAATGGAACACGTTGGTCAGGTTTCACAGGGGTAGATGTTCTGTACCGCTTTAGCTGAAGCTTAAACACATTACAGTAGGGTTAAGAAATACAAATGCACTTCTAGGAAGGATTCCTGTTTTTTCCCTTTAGACTTAATACATGGAAGTTCCATAGGAGGGCGCCAGGAAAAAAGTTAAAGAAATTTCTTTAGTTATTGACAATTTTATTATCATTGTCTTTTACACTGTCTGCATATGAACAAGTAGTTTCAGACCCTTCAAAAAAGCTAGAAGTGAGACTTTTTTTAAAAATGGCATAGAATTACTAGGAAGTAGTAAAAATAAATTACAGCATTGCAAAAATTTCACTTTGTCATAGAAGCTTTACTATTCCATTCTGTACACTTTATATTACATGTTTTACAATAGACATGAAAAATAAATTCACGTGAACTAGGCAACACAGTATACTAACCAAAGGCACTGCCAACAGTATTTTGCGCTTAAGGAAGGGGCCAATACTTCTATCCTAGACACAGCTCAACTGACTGTTGAGAATTTGAGTTTCAAGATCTAACAACTCCTCAAATGCCCCATACCTTGGAAAAAAAAAAACCAAAACAAAACCCCAAAGAAAGAGCCCTCCTCTTTGCAGGTTTTCAGCAGCATTCACGGTAATTGCATAAGAAGCCATGCCTTCTACAAAATGTCTAAGACATGCTGGGTTCCAGGAGGGGAGAGGGAGACAGTCACCAAAACTCCAGTAGAAAACAACAACAACAAAAAAGAAATCTTTACAACTTTTAGCCAGATAAGGGATTTAAAAACAAGCATCTGGATCTTACTTCTCAGAACCAATGGCAGTTTTTACAGTGTTCTTTCTCTTGACTGAACAGAAGTATTTATACAGTGCTTTCAAGACTCAAAGCACTAGATAAATGTTATTTAAATTACTTCACAAGTGCATGGTGAAGTAATAAGTATTCTTGTAAACGGACAAACAGCCCCAGAGCATGAAAACGGCTGCTTTATTTGGGCTGCCGCCACGTTGTTAAAGGTCATCTGGGTGTAGAGTACAGTACAGCTGGGAGGCCCTTCCTGCACCGCGTGCCAGAGGCCAAAGCCCTGTTAGCAAACCCTTTTACACTACTGACTAAAACATGAGCTGGAACTAAGCTCGCAGAAAGTGGCATTTATACAAACCGAGGGGCTTTAAGGGATGCAGTTACTCTCTTACAGTTTATAAACAAACGTACTCAAGTATAAATTGGGGGGGGGGTGGTGGAATCTCAAGCAGTCACCTTCAAGAAAGAAACAAAACAGTTCCTCACCTTCAAGAAAGAAAGAAAACAGTTCCTCACCTTCAAGAAAGAAAGAAAACAGTTCCTGGTCCCTCTACGGACAAAAGCAGCCTCATCACAACAGTACTTTAGGTAAATGGGGGGACAGGATGACAAGGCCTCTTGACAAAAGCCCCTTCCAAGTTCTTCCTTAGCCCAAATACAAAGTTTTCACACTTGAGGAAAAAAGGCACTGAGGTAAATTTTAGACTCCTCCATGTTGTCTCTGTGGTAACTGTTACCCAATAACCTGTTGCCTCCCTTCCCACTCCATGCAGGTGGGGTCACAGCAGCCTACAGTGAGCTCAAAGGGACACTCGTTCATCAAGTCAACATGGAACCCTTCCACATGCTCCATCTGAATCCGGCTAGTACTAACATTCCGTTTTCTCTTTACGCTTTGTTGCGGTGTCCTGTGTAAACAGAGGGAAGACTGAACCTGGCTGTGTGCAGCGTGCTCGGTACAAAGCACCGAGAGTAAACATGGGGACCATCCTCTCTCAGATTGGCATCCCTGGAGCCTTCCTTGCTCCTCTGCGATCGCTGCATGGCGTCGGCGAGATCAGGGTCGCCGGTTAGAGTTATGGCAGTAACTGATGCTCCAGCTCAAGGATTTTCTTTTTTGAAGGATGCATCAGAGACACTGGGAGCCCTGAGAGAGGGGGAGAGACTTACTCTCCTCTCTAGCTCACGTAGAGAGCAAAACCTGGTAACCTTCCTGGACATGCAGGCAGAGCACCGATTGTGAGTGGGGAGGGAGGGAAGGAGAACACGACACGTACAGAGTGGCACAGGGAGGGAGAGGATGGTGTGTCCCGGACAGGAGTGGTGGGAGAGCAGCACGAGGAAGGTTAGCAGGAGGAAGCATGGTACGAGAGAGCGGTGGGAGGAAAGCATCCGAGGCTAACAGTTCTCTTACTCTTCCTGGTGCTAAGGCTTTCCCACCCAGGCAGCCTGCGCTCGTGGTGCCACATCCACACCCTGGCCCTGGTGGGAGCTCCTCTCCCTTAGTGCCAGACCTGTTCATAGCTCAAAATTGGTTTGATTTATGAAAGGGGGTTTTGAGCTTTCCTGGATTAGCCTGTTGGATACCTATTGCTAAATGTTCAGTACCGAACCATCGGCCCATACCCGTGCATGATCTTTACACTTTTCAAACAGAATTCATTACAACATAGGTCCCAGTTCCTACAGAGTAGAAAACTGATAAAACACCGGCTAGCTTTGCTAAGCATGAGCGGTATTTGCTTTAATTCACATCTGTTTTCAAAACTGGAAGTTAATTAAGATCAAAAAGGATGACTTTTCCTGGAATTAATATTACCAAGTTTCAGTAATACTTACTAACAGACTGTTTGGGTGTTGTAGCTGCCTTGGTGTCATAACTTTACATTTCCCTGGCTATCCTAGCCCTGAACAAGTCCATCCGACATTGGTTGCAGCTGCAACACCCACGTGGTTTGGTGCAACAACCTCCTCCGCTTTATCTGCCGCTTCCTGTGCTCTACTTACGAAAGGAGGACTCGGCCACGTGGGCACACGCAGTGAGCCGCAGCACCTCCGAACAAGAACAAGCAAGTTGCTGGGAGGAGTGCGAACAGCAAGTGTTATCCCGCTCAAAACATTAGCCAGTAGATGTGCCCGTTGGGTTTAACACGGAGCATTTTCCACGAAGCTTCTCCATCTGATGGTACAGTTGAAAAGCGAACCAGCAGCTGTGTTTGGTGTGTTGACGGCCACAGTTTTAAAACAGGCTTCCCGTTCTTTGACTGGCTCTGGTCCTGGAATAAGAGGTTTCAGAAGAAGAAAATGCTATGTGTTCATTCTATGGATGCTGTGAACAAGTCCTTAATGGAAGGATGAAGAAGGAGAGTTGACCACTATAAGGTGTCCTGAGAAGTGTCTTTTCATTTTAAAAATAATATCTAGCTTAGTCTGATGCCCAGTGCCCCCTGAAGAGTTATCCAGGCTTGCCTCTGGCTTCTTTCAAGGTCTGTTGCAGTCTCTGTTTAAACCTCTCGTACTTCCTTTGCACTTGCTGGATTTTGTCCTTTTCTTCTTTGTCCAGTATCATCAAGAAGTTCTGTAGCTCTGGGATGGAGAATGCGTCCCACTGCAGAAACAGCAGAAACAGAGGGAAAGTAAGCACACACCATTCACCTTACTGCTTTTGTGGTTTGGTTTTTTTTCCCCTGAATCTGTGAAGAGGAACAGTAAAAGACATTTAAACATATATCTGATTTCCAGGTAGCGTAATCTCACAGCATCATGTTGTGAGAGAGACGGGATAATGGGCTACAGCATAAAGGACCATCCCAGTCCTGAGCCCGAGACTGTAGATTTAATAGACATTATCCTTGCTCAGGTGCATTGAAGCTCCCGCTGCAAGAGATGGCACAGCTCCCTAAGGAACTGAAATGTGTATGGAAATCACTGAGGTAGCATTCACCCGCATTCCTCGTTAGGAAGGGGGAGCGAGGTCCCAGCAGGAGCCACTTCTCTTTATTTTACTGCAAAGTTACCAAAATTGTTTGAGCTTCAGCAAAGCTCTTGGCACGGGGTGCCAGCAGCCTGCCCGCTCCGGCTGTCACCTACAGCAGCGTCGGGCTGACAGCAAGGAACAGGCAGGCCACAGGCTGATGGTTGCGATCGCTTAATAAATGCTGCTTTATGTCTACTCAGCACTGCCGCGGGACGCCGGCATTCCTGCCGCGTCCTTACCGACCGCAGTCCAACTCCTCGGGCAGCACGGCACGTCCTGAACCGCCCTGCGGCACGGAGCCGCTCCCGGCACGGGAGGCAGAATCCCGCCGGATGCGGCAGCTCCCAGCGTTTGCCTGCGTCGTGGTGGGGAGCACGATTGCAACCAAAAACTGCCCGTGAATTTATTACCCGAGTGTCCCCGGCTTCTACTTAAATTAGTGGATTACTTATAACAGTGTTTAGCTAATCTAATTATTGAGGATTAACTCTGGGATGGCGTTGCTTGGTTCTGTAAACAGATTATGGTTTGGCCATCAAAACTGGCCTCAGCATTTTTACAGCTCAGGTTTAAATTGTTTAAAAATCAACATACTTGAGGAGCANTTTTTTTTTTTTTTTTTTTTTTTTTTTTTGAAAATTAAGGTACAAGCGGTCCATTGAGCTGATAATTTAAGTTTGGAGAAAAGCTGGTATCACACTTCATATGGTAAACCCAGCCCCGTCAGAGGGCAGCAGCCTCGCTTGCATGGCACCGCTTCAACCCGTGCTGCCGCTGCCATACACCTCCCGGCCCTGCAACGCTGCCACGTGCTCCGCAACGCTGGTAACGTCCACGTGAAAACCGCGGGAAAGAGCCACCGACATACCTCAACTTCCCCTGTTTCGTTTTCCTTCAGCACAAAACTGAGCACGTCTGTGTCGGGGCCCGCCAGCAGCTGGAGGTACAAGGGGTACTCGGTGAGAGGGAGCTTCTGGAAGAGCACTGCAAGGGGACAGCAGACATCCACAGTCAGCCCGCGGCTGCCAGGGCAGAGGAAAGCTCAGGAGGTCAATCAGAGCACATAACAGCGGTTCGTGCTGCTCAGGATCATAGTGGGAGTAGCAGAGTCTCTATCAGAGACCCATAACAATCTCTGTTAGGTCTTAGGTGACTTCAGCCCCTTTCTGAAAACTAGTAATTCCCCGTTAACTTAAGAGGCATCACCTCTTGCGGAGGTCAGGCCGTTTATTCATCTGAGATGTAGACACTGCCTGCCTGACACACCCCCCAGTCCTAGAGCAATGCTTTGGGTACATTTCTGCAGCACAGAATTGTAAGCAAAACTGATCAGCCGCAGGAAAGCTGGTGGGTCCAAGGGCACGAACTCACCTTGGCCATCCTTCCGCATCTCCTTGAAAAGTGCAAACTTCTGAGGATTATCCACCACCATGAATTTCTTCAGGAGCCCCTGGATCACCTCACTCACTGTGGTCGTGCTGCTGATATGGAGCTGCTTGATGGCATCCAGCGGCAAGTAGAACGAGGTTCTCTTGTCCGTCATATTGGCCAGGTTCACCTCCTTGAGGGCATCGTAGATGGACTGCGGCCGGATCCCCGCCGGTACCGTCACCGGGCGGCACAGTTTCAAATGCACTTTAATGAAACCTGTGTACGTCCCATCGTCGTTCTAAAGCAAAGGAGAGGGGGGTCAGGCTCCAGGGAGCCTTTCCAGTCATCATCCCCAACGAGGGGCTTTCTGGTCTACAGTGCTGCAGCCTGCGGGGTGACTGCAGGACTTTCCACCCCTCAGTACTGCTAAGAGTTTGAGGGTTTCTTATTAATCATGTAAAAAGTAACCAGTAATTTTGGGCTAGTCACTACTGATTTTCTCCGTTCCTTTCACTCGGTAATGACTCATCCCTTCCTCACGTCTGTGCGATCTTGTCTTATTTAAAACCAGCACTGCTACAAGTCAGCTATGGAAACCATTACACATAATTTGTGGTTGCACTTCGGTGAGGATTTGAAACCTCTGGGAAGGTCTCTACCCCTCGTGTTCAGCAGGGTCTCCCAACCGTATTCCCCACGTTTTATTACCCGCTATGGGATTCTCACATCTCCATACAATAAATCATCATTCAGGACCAGCCTGTCTCACAGTGGGTCCCTTACCCTACCCTCAGCTCTGCAAAAATGCACAAAATCAAGAGAAAAGCCTGGCTCCGTACAGTGCATCCACAGCAGCAAGCCGAGGGCTCCACCTCAGGTGCCAGGAGCACTGGCCTGCGGTGCCACCAAAGGGCCACCGAGTGGTGGCCCAACCGAGTCCCAAGGCTGTATCAAGTCTCAAGATTGTATTTTCGCTAAGCTTCAAGAAAAGTAACTCAAGAGTAAACATTCGGGTCCCAGATGACTCCTGTAAGTCAAGGGCTGATAAAAATCCATGGGCGAGACCTTCCAGCAGAAATCACTGTGCTGGAATTTGTTTGAGGTTGTTGGAAATTGCTGTAAGATCTACTATTTTAAACAAATTCCAGGTTTATTTTCAGGCGTTAGCAAGCACCAGGGAGTTACGTAGCTGCTGTTCCTGGAAGTTCTACAATTTAATTATTCCACTCTTTAAGAAGCTTTTCCCCCTCTCTGTAAGATCCTGCGAAGCCTGTACCTTTGCGGTACTCCGGTTTGTAAAAGGCGATTTCCTTGTCTTCTCACCACATATCATCAAGGCTTTACTCACAGGTGGTGACAAGCAAGTTTGCAATCCAAGCTTCAAAATACAAGGCATCCACTGTGGTTCTTAGACCTCTGCTTAAGCAAGCCTGGCAGCGGAGAGGAGACAAGCATCTCTTTCTAGAAAGGCTTTGTGTTTCTAAATACATTTTGTGTTTCTAAATCCACTTTGCGACAGCTGCTGAACTGCAGTGTCGCAGCCCGAGTGTTACCGTGACTCATCCCCGCTAGAACAACGTGGGCTCATCTATTTGTGGCAAACCATTGGCAGCACAGGCTGGCCAGAGATTACCGTGCCAGTGCTCCCAGTTGAGGAGGGACGGAGGCAGGGAAGGGTTATCTCGAGTGTCGGTGACTAACGCTAAGGAAACCCAAGCAGGAGAAAAAGCAGATCGGGTAAGGAAGACAAGAATGCCTCAAGAGCCACAAGCCCTCTTGCCTTGGAGATGCCTTCCTACAGCCCGGGTCAGCTCACAGCCCAGAGGAACCAGCATCAGCCTTTCCATGTGTTACCTGAACAGAGCCCAGTACGTACCAGCTTCATCAACAGGCAGTTCCTAACTTTTGCATTGTATTTTTCAATTCTCTGTTTGATCTCCTGGATGGTCGGAGGCTTGGGTTTTTCTTCTTCTACTGTTTGCGTTACATTCTGAAATGAGAAGAGACAGGCTTTAGCAGTTTTGTATATTGGGTAACACCGCATCTGTTCAGCTCTGCTTTTGCTTGGGAAACGCAGGAACAAAGAGGCTGCACGGATCCTGAGCTCACGCCAGCAGCGACGGCGCAGGGGGAGAGGGTCCCTACGGCCAAGAGGCTACGTGTGCAGGATGCCACGTCCCTGCCCCAAACCGCCTCTCTACACCAGTAACAGGCAGTGGAGGGTAACACAAAACCCACCAGTCAGTGGGACACTGAGGCACAGAGCAGTAAAGACATTCCCGTACAAAGCAGGGCAAAGAAGCCAGCCTCTACAACCCGCTTTCAAAAAAAGCCGCCCACACCTGCTGAGCGTTTCTTTGCTTCTTGCAATGCAGTTGAAAAAAATCACATCCTATTTCCAGTATTCAAAAAAAAAAAAAAAAAAAAAAAAAAAAAAAAAAAAAAACCCCCCCCCTAAAAAAAAAAAAAAAAAAAAAAAAAAAAAAACCCCCCCCTTTTCCCATATTAAAAAAAAAAAAAAAAAAAAAAAAAAATCACACCCTATTTCCAGTATTCAGAAAAAAAAAAAGTCACATCGCATTTCCAGTATTCATGTCTCTGCCTACCCAAGCCAGGCACCCCCTTAAAAACCCAGGGTGCTCCTCAACCAGCTTCCAGCCGGTCTACCCAGGCAGAACCTGAAGTTAAATCTCTGCTGGCTTACTCCTCCTTAGCTTTGGAAGTTATAGCTCAGAGCAGTAAAAATCACACAAGCAGCAAGCCGGCTGCATGACTAATAAATCAGTCACTGCGAACCCAGTCAACGCATCCCACCCCGTGTCAGAAACAGTTCAGCGCCTGCCCGTGCGTGGGTTCGCCGGGAGGACGACGGCTGCTGCTACTCGCCCAGGCTTGGGGGAATTTCCTCTTAGGAGGCAAAAGGACAGATTCGGCGCGTAGGTGAGCTTTACCTGCAGGTCGCACATGGAAATGTCGCTAATGAGTAATGGGAAAACACGATCCCATCGCAGAGAGGCAGCTTGCAGGAGCTTCCCAAATTCAACCCAGGGTTTAGAGCGTTTCAGCAGAAAGGCAATGAATGGGTTTGGACAAAGTGCTGGAGCAGAGCCCGGCGCTGCCGGCAGCACAGGCTGAGCCAACTCGGGATGGGGGGCAGGAGGATGCTGCCATGAGGTCGGAGCGGCTGCAAGACCTGCGCTAGAGGGGAGCAGGACCACGGTGCCCATCATAGGTCATCTAAAAGGGGAAAGTAAGGTGCTTTCTGCAGAAGGCCAGAGCACGCACCTCTGGGGTACGCTGGAGGAAAGCATGCAAACCACCGCTGAGCCCTGCCTGCCCTGCTCCCCTCTGCTCCCACTGCTACCCAGATGCTGGGTAGCGTCTCTGGCTACCCAGCCTCCCCGCTCCCAGCCTCGAAGGCAGGCAAGCAAGGCTCGTGGGATGCTGGCCACCTTTCTCCAGGGACATGCAAGTCAGGGAGAGAGCAAGAACAGTGTCAGGGGAGCCGGGAGGGAGGCTCTGTCGAGGCACCAGGAACATGCAGATGCAGATGATTTTCTGCAGAGATGAAGCTTTGTAGCAGCCTTGAGCAAGAGCCTGAGCCACGCTCCCACCTCCCATCTGCCCAAGTGCCGCAGCACAGGCTGCGAGGGCCCACGGACACCCTGGAAATGAAATGTCAGGATGCGATCCCCCACCACGGCGCCCAGCGTGAGGCAGGGCCCAGGCACACTCAGGCGCTGCGGGAACACAAGGACCAGCAAGCTCTTTGCCGAAAACCTGCTGGAGGGCAGGAAAGGATGCGCCAGCACATGCGGGCAGGGATTTTGTGTGTTCCCACCCTAAGAGTTCAAGTGCAGCCTCGGCAGCTGCAGAGCCCCTCGAGGCTCCCAGGGCCATCCCCAGGTGCCAGCGCTTTGCCTGCACCATGCAGGGAGGGGTGAGGAGGGGAGGGAAACCCAGAGCACAAAGCTAAAGCTACCGAGCAATGGCCAGACAGGCAGCAAGTGCTTCTGGGGACACCCCCTGCACCCCATCTCCGTCCCCTGGGACTGCGACACCAAGCCCAAAGCATGTACTCGGGACAAGAGCACCCGCTCGCCTGCAGCATCCATCTGGAGCGGTCTGCTGCAGAGTTAATGGCTCCTGTAATAGCGAGATGGAAGCAAGGACTTGTGTGACCCTGAAGTAAATTCAAATTCACAAGTGACCTAGGAAAGCCTATTAAAAAGAATGAAATACAGGGAGCTAAACGAACCCAGGAGTTCCCCGGCTGCACGATAAAGCCCAGCAGCCACCTTTGGGTCTCCTTGTGGGAAATAACCTGCCGCAAGGACAGGACTGTGCCGACGGCACCACGGGTCTCTGCGCGCAGCTCATGAGGACAGAGCGGCTGAGCAGCGTTCCCCGCGAGGTACCGCAGCCGAACTCCTGCCCCGAGCACGTCTCCCGCCCAGGGACACCGATCACATCAAACCATGGTGCCGGATGCAAACCGGCAGCAAGAATTACAGCCTGCAGCAATATGCGCTGTTCATTTCTTTGCACGATCGCTGGAACTCTTCACCGGCTTCTTCAGCCGCTTGCCTCGATGGCACTGAGACGCAGGTCCAACAGCGGCATTCAAGAAGCTGCGATGACTTTATTGCCACAAGACCAATGGAAAGTTCCTACGTGAGGCTCATCTCGTGCTTCAAGCTTTGACACCACTTTAGCCTGGGTTACCCAAAGCCCTTCAGCAGAGGGGCTTTCCATCCAGCCAGGAGAGCAGGTCTCCTCTAAAGCACAGCCTTCAGCATCCCAAAATCAGGACCTGCTGCAAACAAGCCCACGTGTGTCTTGGGCTGTGCTCAGCGGGCCGTATTTCACAGCGCAGCGCTCTGCTGCCTTTCCATAACTCACCACCTTCCCCGGAGACAGGCTGCGAATGCATTTCGCCAGTGCTGCCTGAAACTGCGAGCAGCGCTCCCGTATTTTATGTGGGCTTGCTCAGAAGTCAGTGTTAGCGGAGAGCAGAAAGCGTGAAGGAATGTGCTATCAAGGCCAGTACAGAACAAAAACTGTAGCCTCCAAGAAGGAAAAAAAAAAAAAGGGAAAAAAGCCACTTTGGGAGCAAAGCCCGTCTCTTCCCAGGCAGCCCCGCAGCACATGAGACCAGGATGCAGCAAGCCGCAGAGAAGCCAGTACCGCCCCAGGCTATCCATGATATTTCTTTTAGGAGGAGAATCAAGCACAGGACAAACTGACATCCTGGTTGCAATCTGGCAAGACTGCTACAGTCCTGGGACTCGGAGAGCCCCAAATTCATTCAAGCGATTCCCAAGTGAGAGTTCACAATTTCTGCTTGAGACAGGCAAACAGCACGAGACATCTCGAAACGCAGATCTGGAGCAGTAACCCAACGGAGGAACACCAACACCGTATTACAGTCGCCTTCTTGGTCAGTACCTTAAGAAAATAAAAGCAAAGCCTTCCTGGGGTTTTTAAGAATTGCACATAAACATCCACTTATTATAACGGCAGTTTCAACTCCACAGTTTGTCGAAGCCCTTAGGCACATGCTCCACTGCAATCTATTGACTGCAATAGGTCTTACATGGCCACACACAGGTGCTGGGCTGGCGTGGGAGTCTTTAAAAATAACGCCAAGGGTAGAAATTTTCAAAAGTAGCGCTGGGGAAAAGAAAAAACAACGAAAACCAACAAAAAACTTCCCTTGAAGTTAACAGAAGATGTGCACTCAGAAACCCTCCACTTCCTCACGTCACCCACTTCGCAGCGCTGGAGACGGGCACAGCCGCGCTGCCACCCACCAGGGCCGGCCCCCACCCCGATCGCACAGCGAGCAAGTGCCAGGAGACCCCCGGGACCGTCCCCTCCTGCATGCAAAGAGACTCACAGCTGCACGGCACGGCTGCAGCGGTAAGGCACGCTGTGCACGTATGCTGCACACGTATGCTACGCTTCATCCATGGCACAAATGCAACCCGGCGCAGACCAGCATCCATCCAGACGCGCATGGCAAAAGCAAACAGAGCAGCTCGGTCTGTCACTGCAATTTGCTTCTCTCCAGCGGGGCAAGGCCCTCCTCTCTTGTGAGGTTTCCAGCTGAGGAAAATAGCACGTGCCAGCAATTAAGAGCTTTCTGAGCAGCTCGCGCGCTGATGCCGCCCGGTTTCCATGGAGGACGCACGGTGCACCCAGGACCACAGCAGCCTGGAGCGGTGCTGGTCCCCGGGGTTTTGCAGCAGGCACATGGCAGACGCTAATTGCTTCATGCTCCAGGGAACCTAAATCACTGGCAGCAGGAGGAGCGAGAAGCCTGGCTCAGGAACACGGTGCTGGCGGCACCACGTCACAGGTCTCACACTGTGTCCCCGCACAACTCCATCAACATACCCCTGCCCAGCCTCCAGCCTTCCCGCATGCATGCATCTGCACGGATCAGCCGTGCCTGCTGGTCCCTCGGCTCGCTCGGCCCCCGAGTGCCCCAGCGCACCCCGATCCTCGCAAAACGCTCGTACTCCTCCAGCCAGGCACGGGGTCAGCTGCAGAGCCCTGCTGAGCAGCCTCCCCAGTGCTCCCACAGCAGTGTCACCCTGCCCAGGCACCCAAAGCTGCCCTGCTGCTGCTGGCGGAGATCGAATCTTGCTCGCAGGAGCTGGAATCGGGCAGTGGCTGGGATATGCTGCTCGGGCAGGAGGGCAGTTTTGCCCCTCTTGCCTGCAGCTCCTGCCCCGGCAGCGCTGGGGAAGGCAGCAGGCAGCTCAGCTCCCACCTGCACAAAGGTATTTCCAAATCGCTGCCTTCCTCTGCCCGTCCTGCAGCTTCTTGATGCTCAGACCCTGGTCTGGGAAAACATATTAGGAAAGAAATGCTGCCCATAATTTATTTACCAGGCCTATTTGTTTTGACTAACCCAAACATAAGCCAAAGCATCCACAGACCCCAGGATCCCCCTGCACACAGGAGCATACGGGCACCTGCACCCGCTGCTCAGCCAGCGTGGCCAAACCCGGGAGCGGCACAGCAGCTCCGCCATGCCAAGCCTTCATCTGCGGCCGGACGAGCGAACACCCTGATGTCAGGATGGCCCCAAGGAATTGGGATTCCAACCCTTGGCCATCATGACTCTGACAACTGACATGATCGTGCGGCCACAGCTACGGGTAACAGTTCTCTCCCCTTCCATGTGCAACTGTAACTGAAGAAGAAACCCTGCATTATGACAATTTGACAAATACAGGTTTTAACAGCCCTACTATGTTCTCTTAGGGTTATTTTGTAAGTCATCTTGCACCCGGTGTGGAATTAATTTGCTTTTATTAAGCTCCCAGTGTCAGTGACAGATGGTTTAACTGTTCCCACTGCAGCACAATTTAAGGTGTGCAGGGAGCAACCGACCTGCACTGGAAAACAAAACCAGCGACCTTGCACGGGGCTCCCGGCTCTGCCAGCAGCAGCAACCCGGCTGTGGATTTAAAGATGGAGCTCTGAAACAGCAGGGTGTGCGCATGGCATAAAGCAGCACGGGACACCCAAGCCCCTCGTCCCTTACGTGTCAGTTGTGGTGCAAAAACCAAACCAGAAGTTACCACTTCCACAGTGCTAACGTCTAAGTAGGCTTGAAACGTAGCTGGGCCAGCTCTTACAACCGCTGTGATTTTAAAAGGAAGACTGCAACGTGTTATGAGAGTCAGCTGGACCAATACTGCAATGAAACGCTGCCAGCACTGCAAAAAAGCTCTTCACTTCCACCCCAGGGACAGCCCGGGAGCAATCCTACCGCACCAGCCTCCGCCAGCTCACCTTCCTCCTACACCCTCGGACTCAAGGGGAAGAAAGTTTTAATAATCTCTTTCTATGTAGCAATCCCATCACGGGGCTGACGAGCACAGCACACACGACAGCACCTGGATAAAACCCAGGGGACACGCTCCACCCATGGCTGAGTGGCGAGGCCACCGAGCAGAGCCAACGCACGCCCAAGCCGGCGGTCCCGCGGGACCCAACACGGTGCCGTCCCGGCTCCGGCAGCTATTTAGGGCCGGGGGAGCCCTGCAGGACCATAAAGGGCACCGGGGCTCCAAGGGCTCACCCCTTCACCGCTTCTTGCTGTTCACGGCAGTGATGCTCAGGCAGAGCTATGCCACAAGCCCCCAGCACCGGCGACCACACCATCCCCAACCCCCTGCACGCCCCAGGGTTGCAGACTCCGCTTTTCTGTTTTACAGACAAAACCCGCCTGCGAGCAGGACCCGAACCAGCCCAGCCGCACCAGCACCACGGCGGGAGGAGCCCTGGGAAGGGTGGCCACAGTCTAGGAAAAGAAGTGCTGCCCCTTCCATCATGTACGATTAGATCAGCTACTTCTTGCTCTTCACAAATCTACCCGGACCTCCGGTTTTGCAAAGTTTCTGGTGCAGAATACGCAATTCTGGCTAAAGGAAGAAAAACAGAAGCTATTAACCATAAACCGTTGCCACATTTCCTGTCGTACCGGGACAGGATGAAACAAGTTGTTAACAAAACAACAGCTCAGTAACTCTGCCTGCCCCTAAACCCTGGCAGTCGCTCTGCTGGACCCCTGGCTCTCCTGGCTGGAAACTGGGAAAGAGCAATGTCAGCCACCCTCGGGGACGGCCTGGCCGCGTGGCAGCACACCGTGACGTCTGTGTGCAAAACCAGCACGTTCCCATCGCCTCCATCCCTCCGCCCTCCCGTGCAACTGGAAGGAAAGCGATGGCGAGACTGGAGCTGCCAGGGTGCTTCCACTCCCACCCTGTTAAAAACCTGACACAGAACATTGCATGGCCATGGATGCCAGAGTTTAACCACCACTGTCAGCTTGCTGGCATCATTTAAATTCCGCAGGCGAGAGGTTTACCATCCCCCACGAAACTGCCATAAAATAACTTGCAGACCGTCATGGCCTGCAGCGAGACGTAGGCACCCACGGGCTGCACAGGACCAAGCCTGGCCGTGGTGGCCTGGGACACCCAGAGCAGCACAGAGGGGTGAACCTGCCCCCATCCTCCCCCTGCCCATCACAGCCTGCTGCAAACGGGCTCCCCTTCCATAACCTGCATTATCTCTCAATTGTAAGAAAGGAATCGAGCCTCATCTGGCACTTGGGCTAATGCTTGGCAGGATAAAAGCCGCCCAGAACAAGCGCCCCAGGAAGAGGCAGGCGGCCACGACGCACAATGCCCCTCGCCCGGGGCGGCCGCGGCCCCAGCGTGCTAGCCACGCCGGCCGCCTCTTTGCAATCTACCGCTCATCTAATGAGCCGTGAGCTTGTGACAGGCTATTACGGGGGAGGTAAAAAACCCATGGGCCATCACAATTATGGTGACACACTCTCAAAAGAGCGATTCTAAGCCAAGAAAGGCAACAACGAAACCTCCATGACAGATTTTTCTGTTTATCGGTTTGAGAGGATGCCAGGAGAGACACGCTCCGCATCCAGCTGAAGAGCACCCTTCCTCCAGCCTCTCACCTTGCAGGAGTCAGCCCCTACCTTAAAACCCTTTTTAAAGCAAGCAAAGGCAGCAGCTCTGCACCACGCCGGACCTCTCCGCTGGGAACAACGGCTCTAGGTGGGATGCGGGAGCTTTCCAACGCCGCTGCAGCGTACAGAGGGGATGGTGCCCTCTCCCCTCCGCTCCCTGTCCCCCCACAGCCCCAGTCGGCACCAAGGAGCCGGCGCACGGTTACAGCTTGGATGCACAGCTCAGGAGGTGGAAGACCATCAGCTCATGAGCCGTGGCTTTGCTAGCCATAGAACCAGCCATGGAAAGGCACCCAAGGTAGAAAGGCTGAGCGTGCACTTCCACGGGACACTCCTTGGAGCAAGGGCTGCCTCCCCACAGCCACAAACCAGCCTCAGAGACACCATCCCTGCCCCTCGCTGCCAGCCAATTTTCCTCACCAGCTATTTAGTTAATGAATCTGAATAGCAGAACAGTGGAGACAGATTTGGCCCAACATCCCCACATTCTTGGCAATGACCATCTTATGTAGAGGCAGGAGTGGCCAAGTCCTCCCTGGCGTGCTTGGGCACAGGTCCATCACCATTTACATCAGCAACGCTGTGACAATTTGCATTCCCAAAAACACAGCCCGAGCTCTCCCTTCGGCTCCCACATTCAGATTGCAAGAGTGTTTCGAAGACCTCTTCTAAAGGGGTTTTATGCCTCAGGGGATCAATGCTCAATTCTTCTGTTTATTAAGGAAAGATTTGTTGTAAAACATCAGAAAACAAAGCCTGGAGAAGCGCATAAGCGCTGCTGGCCAGGGAGCCGTGGTTCAGAGGAGCATCACCAGCTCGCGCCCTGTGACCCCCATCATGCTGCAGCACGGAGGACTGGAGAAAAATGCGAACGCTTCAAATTTGAGCCAGAAACACGAGAACTGGCAGCTCAGAACTGTAAATCCAGCTACAGCAAGGAGTGGTGAGGGCTGCGGGGCAGTTGGCCGAGCCAGCACCGCAGAGCCCCACCATGGTCACCAGAGAGCTGGGACACCCCTGCTCTTGCACAGCTCTCCATCACTGCCAAACGCCCAATGCCACCCCTTCACCGCACACTCCCATGGTTCACGGCACTGTATGGAGAAAGGATCGACTGCTCGAGCATGGACGGGTGGGGGAAGAATCATACAACAGATTAGGAAAAAAAAAAAAAAAAAAACCACACAACCAAAAAACCCAGCAACAAAACAAAACAAACCCCCACATATTTCACTCCCTTTGAGAAGTTCAGATGAGATGCTGTGGTTTACTTTGGGGCTCAGAGGAAATGGCAAAAGACAGGAGAGCAGTGCTCCTCTAGAGAAGACGAGAAGGATCCTTGCTGCATTTCAGAGAGGTTAAAGGCAAGTGAAGATGGGCTCGGTGTTTTGATTGCCATGGAGATTTCACTTAGAAACCGTTTTTCCTGCCACATGCCTGCTCAGCAGCAAGAGCTGAGCAGGTCCTCCCAGGGAGCTCCATCTCAGGGTGGTCTGGGCTGGACGAGACCCCACGGGTGCCTGACCACACCACAGACACCAGCCTGGCGAGACCCCTGCCCGGATCAGGGAGGCTGGGTGGATCAGAGGGATCCACTGATCCTCAGGAGCAGACATTTGGGAACTGATGGCAGCCTCGCAGGGCCAGAAGCCCCTTTCCCCCAGGAGAGGTGCCCCAGGGCCACTCCTGCACCCCCGGCTGCAGCAGACCCCCTGCAGACCTGTGTCCCCTCTGGAAATCACTCCGTGCTCTGACAGTGCTTCGGAAGGCGAGACAACGGGCCAAGGACAGGACCCTGCGCTGGTCCCTCGGCTCCAGCTCCTCCTGCATCGCACCATGCGCTGCACCGGGCAGAGCGATGCCCCCTCTGCCCACCCAGCACAGGCAAACGCCTGCTGGTTACCTGCGACCCACGAACTGGCACAGGTGCTGCACCCAATGCCCAGCCAACTGGGGAACTGGTCCCATCTCCCCCACCCCTGGATCCCACCCCTGGTGAAACTGCATCCTGTCCCTCTTGTGTTTTCTATTCTTGGTCAGAAACTTGCCCCTTTCTCCTCTAAGCCAGTTCTCCCAGCAGCCACTGATGCAGGACTCAAAGAGCAATTTTGCAGAGTTTTAAGCAATCGTGCTTCAGGCAGAAGCCACTGAAGCCATTCAGCTGAAGAGTCACAAAAATGCCAAGTAATAGATCTCCAGGGATGAGGTCACATCCAAGATCTAAACCAGTTCTTTGCTAATGAAGAGCGATTGTGCTGATGGTTCTGAAAAGAAAAAGGAATTACAAAATTCCTAGAAAGAGGCTCTTCAGACTAATACAGTTATTTCAATCAGAAAAATCATTTCTCTAATCATAGTGATCAAATTCCACTCTTTATTTTTTTAAACAGTGGGAGGCCTGTCTCCTCCCACCCCACATACAACACATTTCCTCCACAGAGATTGTTTCCTAGGTCTTTTAAGAGATGCCTCCCTCAGTTATTCGTATTTAGCTTATTCCTGCCCAGCACAGGGCATGCCCGCAGGCTGGCGGCTGCCGTTGCTGCAGCACTGACCACAACCATGCATATTGGGCTCGGGAATCATTCCTGGGCATCTAAAGATGGACAAACGTTGCCACTCCCAAGCACACCCAGCAGGTTAACTTGCTTTTGGGTCCAAGCTGATGTTTTCTGCCCAGGAGCAGGTACCGTACGTGGTGGTGAGAAGCAAGGCTGCTGCCACACGCGGCTCTTGCAGTGGTGGAAATGTTCCACACTCAGTAACATCGCTCAAGAGAAGTTAAGATGCCAAGTAAAAAAGGGGGGACAGGGAGTGAAGCAAAACCCACAGGAGATGTTCACCTCGGGGCTACGCCTGTCCCCCGTCCCTCTGCTTTCCTGGTGGCTCCCCAGGCACACGCTCTCCTTGCCGCCCTCCACCCGGCCTTACCAGACCATCACCTCCTCCTCCTCCTCCTCCCTGCTGTGCTCCAGGGCCAGCTCCATCCAGAGCTGAGGTCCAGCCTCACGCTCCTGCAGTACCTGCACCATCACCAACCCCCCCCAGCATGCCATGAACCCCCCAAAACTTTCTTCCACCAAGGCCTGAGGATGGTTTCCACCTCCAGATGGAGAGATGTGAGGACCCACCTCTGCACACAGACCCATTATGCAACATCATTTGCTTGAGCAGCAATTTTTCTGTGTGTTGGGGTTTTTTTTGTTGTTTTTTTCATGCACAGGAACCATTTCCTCCCCATAACACCAAACCCTGAAAAGGCTCCATCTTCTCCAGCAGCCGCAAGGTCTGCCGCCCACACCGGCCGCGTCCAGGTGAGGAGCCGGGTGAAAAGGGGCTGCAGCAGCCCCTGACCCCTCTGCGAGGGAGAGCTCCCGAGCACGAATGTGATCAGGCTGATTTGGAAAGGTAGCCGAGGATCTGCAGCGCCCTGGCTCAAAAAGAACAGCGTTAAACCGGCGCAGGGTGCAGCGCCTATTGCACCAACACCGTGATCTTTTACATCTCCTACACAAATGAATCATCAAATGACATTTAAAACCAGCAGTACGTGTCGGTTAATCATAGCGAGAGGGAGCTGCTGGCTAGCAGGGAATATCCCATGTTAAACCTGAGGGAGCATTTCTTCAAAGAAATTAAAATAAAATTACCAGTTGATTTAAACTCTCGCCCACATCAAGCCCCCCCAAGGAGAACAGCCCAGGTCGCCGGGAGAGCCCTCGCGGCCCCACGCTGCAGGAAGCTGAACCCCAAAGCACCTGCTGAGGATTGCAGCTCAGCAGCCTCGGGCATGCAAATACAGCAGAGCCCGAACGGGAGCGTGTCGGTGCTGCTGGTTTGCAGGGGAATTTCTAAGTGAAAAAGCTGCTCCCCGGGCCAGATCTCCTCTCTGGGCGCCGCAGGGCTCTTGTTCCTGAGCGAAACCCCCACTTCCGCAGCAGCTCCTTCTCGCCTTCTGCTTTTATGCTCAGTTCTGGTTGGGGCCCCAAAGTTTATGACAGGGATGTTCTTTTTTTTTTAAAATAAACACTTAAAAACCATGAAGGAGCCTTGTCAGTGTTACTGATATAGAAATCTCATCCTGGAGCAAAACGCTGCCCAGCCAAGCGCTCTCTCCTTCTCCAAGGCAGGTACACACACCCCCAAGAGCCCAGAAAAGGACCAGATTCATCCCTGTGTTAATAAGTTCGCAGATTAATTTAGTCCTGCAACTCTCCCATCTCCCCGTCCACCTCACAGGTACAATTTTCACCAATGGTGCATATTTTGGGAGGCCAAACCGCAGGTCCCCGGCCGGGAGCCTGACCCGTGGATGACAGCTGGCAGGGTTGCTGCCTGCACCCCTAAAGCTGAAAAAACACATTTGGAGTCGGCTCCTCCACCGTGGATCCCCTGGGAAGGGGCCAACCCCGCATGCAGGAGGTTGAGACATGGCTGAGAAAAATCTGCAGCAGTGCAGACCCCCTGCACGGGAGCGGGGAGCCTGCAAGAGGCAGACAGAGCCCTCCACGCCAGCAGCTCTGCCCTGACTCCAGCTGCAAGCTAATTTTGGCAGCACCTGCAGCCAGACGTGCAGGAACACCCACATCTCCCCTCGCCGGCAGCCCCCCCACCTCCCACCCAGCACAGCCCTTCTCCCTGGATTTTAAGCTGTTACCTTGGCAGGGACCTTGTTCGGCGTGCTCCGGAAGAAAGAGGTTTTTGCTGTGAAAAAGCAATCCTCGAGGTCTTCATCCAAGCTACAGTACCCGCTGCTCATGCTGCTGCCGATGGTCATCGAAACCCAGCAGAGGCGAGAGGCCGAGCGTGCACGGGGCTCGCCGGGGATCTCGGGGGGCCGGTGACCATCGGCGGTCCCCACTCTGGCTCCCGCACCAGCAGCGAGCCCGCTCTCACATCCTCAGCTCGCCGGCGCTTATCTGCAATAGCTCCTTCTGCTCATCCTCCAGAGCCAGCGGAGCTATTTCTCTTTAACAGGCAGCCGTGCCGGGTAACCCTTCCCTCTCCTCCTCCACCCGCCTCCCTGCGCAGCGGCGCTGGGGCAGCATGGAATGGGCAGAGCTGCGAGTTTGCTCCCACTCTTGGCGCCCGGGTTCACTCACCGCCCGCGGTCTGGTCCCCCAGGCACCCGTGCAGCATCGCCTCCCCTTCCTGCGCTCGCCGCGCACCGCGCAGCCCTGCCACTTCCTCTTGCAAAATTTCTCACCCCGCTGCACACCGGGGCCAAGGCGCTGGGCTTGGCCCTGGGCACTGCCCGGCCCCCGGGTACCCCCGGCACCTCCTTTGCTACCCAAAATACATCGCCATGGCAGACTGGCTTCTTGCTCCTTGTTAGCGCATCCTCGAGAGCTGCGTTGCATCTGCTGTCTTAGGGAAGCAAGTCCAGGCTGGACCCAGCCCGACCGTGCTGCCGAAAAGTGCTGGGGAAGGGGGGAGGCTGGCGAGGACGCGGCCTCAGACCCTCCTCGGGGGTGCTGGGAGCCCCTGGTCATCACGCTCCGGGAGGCAGAGGGTGCCTCTCCGCTCTGCAGCTAATTTTAGAGCAGCAGGAGCGATCTCAGCAGCGCTGGCACCCGGCTGAGGCAGCTTCGATTGCAGCCCAGGAAAAAGCCGTTCAGCTCCTCGGTCCTGTTTGCAAGAAGCACTCGCTCCAGACCGATTAAAATGCTGTGTTAGCCTTGGAAAGAGCCTCAGAGCGACAGCATCATCCCTGTTTCCCTCTCCCGCTGCAGCCCTGTGGAAACCCAGCCCGGCACAGACCCATCCCCAGATCTGCCTCCCCTGGCCCCTCCAGAGCCACCAGCATCCCGCTAACACCCTGCACTTACCCAGCAGCTTTTAAAGCAGCTGTGACCTTCCTCCTCGCTGAAGATCACAGGTATTTCTGGAGAGCCGGGCAGGGGAAGGGCTCTGCTCCCCACAGGCTACCATCCTCCCTCGGCAGGGGCTCCTGCGAGGGGTCCTGCATCCACGGGGATGCTGCACACACCGGCACGGGCTCTCCCCACCCACCTGGAAACCAGTGTGTATTCAGGAGCAGGCTGGGGGACTAAAGAAAAGCCTGACACACCGTCTTAAAAAGGACTCTGCTTAGGCAATGCGGTATTAATGCACACGCTAACAATTCTCCGCTGTATTTCGGTAAAGAAAGAGGGAATAAGGCCTGTGAGTATCTGCATAAATCTATCCTATGCCCACACATCAAATGCTTCACGCCAGACCCGGCCAGCCCATCCAAGAAAGGATAAAGAATGGCAAGAGGTACCACAAAGGGCAGGTCAGACTTAGAGGTACAGGAAGGTTTCCATGCCTGGGGCCAGCCTGGATCTGGAAAGGAAGGACTGGAGAGAACCCAGATGTGACAGCTACAAAATCACGGTAGATGTTTACACGAAGAGCACCGTAAGTTTAACACCAAAAGGAGGAGAGCTTTTCCAGGCCACACGTGATCAGATCTGCAGAACTCGTCACTAGGTGTTCTGGCGGTGGACGTACAAAGTCAGACTCATCAGAAATTGCTCACTGACAGTTACTAAAAAGGAAGGTTCAGATGCAACCCCAAGGATTGCCCACGGCACTGCTCACAGGGAGCCCACAGCAGCAGCACACCATCCTCACCCTGATGTTTCTGCTCTCTCCAACATCCACCAGCCGAGCAGAGAGAAGGCACCGCCGCGCCCCGATGGCCGTTCTCATGCTAATTCCTTCAGGTCCTTTCCAAGGCACAACTCCCACCATTGCCAAGCGCTATTTTTACAGCGGGCCAGCGAGCGCGGGGAGCTGGCAGGCAGCAGCCTTGGCTCTGCTCCCCAGCTTGACTATCTGCAGTAGGACCATCAGCAAACCCCTCCTGTAAACCAGGACTATCACTCGCTCCTCCAGGTCACAGGGTTGCTTAGACTGGTCCAAAAGGGCTCCAAGATCTTTGCACAAGCTACCATCCACGCATGAAAACCTCTTCCCCTCTTGATAGGTTGCAGATGGTGTTTCTACCCTTCCATCTGTATCTGTTAGTTGAAGGACATAAATTGCTACAAGCCTTTGATAGCTCTGTACCCCGCAGCCAGCAGCGTCCCGTGAATACAAAACGGGACGTCAGCGTAAGGACTGGCAGGAGGACACAACACCTGCATCTCAACGAGGAAGGCAAGAATCCAAACGGCATCTTTGCAAAGCAACTTGTAACAGCACAAATAAATAAGCTATCCTCCTAGCAGCACACCTCCTTCTGCAGCGGCACAAACCTCCTCAGCTTCACAAAGGTATATTTAGAAGAGAAAGAGGCTTAAATCGAGCGTGTGCAACACGAGCAGAAAGCGAGCGTTGGGCCGATGAACGGCACAGGCGTTGAGTCTCCACTGCAGCCTCAGCCCTGGGAGATGGCGTGCAGCCAGCTTTGCAGTGCCCCATGCGAAGCTGGATGCGCGCCCACTGCTTTGCTCCACAGGCTTCTCCAAGGAGCCCTCAGTTTTCCATTGCAGTCCACCTGCTTAGGGGATCAGCTCCATAAAAAAACCAACCAAACAAAAAACCCCAAGTAATTTTGACCCATAGGCTCAGCAGCAGCTCCAGTTAACGGTTACCTGCACAACAGCCCCCAGAGAACCCACCCACCGGTGACCTGCACCAGCTCGCAGGTGGGGAGCGCACAACCAGCTCCGTTGAGACCAGGGGCCAAACTCCTGGTGCTGCCGAAACCAGCGGAGGCTTTTGTGAGCTCCAGCAGAGTCTGGATTTCACCCAGGGAGGCTAATCTGGGACCCAAATGTAACGCTCTCTTAAGTACTTTGCTGGATCAAAGCCCAAATTATTAATGCCTGGTATTACATGGGAACAGTACTTAACTATGTGATATTAAAGTAGCCATTTCTCTGATGCTCCTAGTTTGCTTACATTTGATAATACTATTTAATGATTTCCAACTATGCCAGCTATTAATTTAAGTTTCTTGTGTATTCAGTGTGCAATCCCCCTCTCCCCCCCGCCCCCAGAGCATTCAGGCACCCTCTGAGTCTCTTTCTGGAATACTGACACTGGTTTCCCTCCATCCTTCTTGTTTCGAGCAGCAAAACCTGCTTGGCCCACAGAAACACCCCAGGAACACGGCTGTGTACTCAGCTTTATGGGCTCAGGTCAAGTAAACTTGAAGATGATTTTTCCCTGATTACCCATTATCCACCAACAAGGACAGAGCGTTACTGCAGTGATTTACCCTCCTTCACCCTCAAACCAGCCCACGCACCTCCCGGCCCCCCAGCCTTGCAGCCTTTCCCAGCACAGGTAATGAGGCTCTAGACAGGGCTTTACTGTGCGGAGGGCTCAGGGGAGCGATCCCCAGACAGGACCTCGGCATGGGTTTATGGATTTCTGTTTGCTGCTGCAATCGGAGAGACTTTTGTTTCCTTGGCACAAAACGCCACCCCCTCCCCGGGATCACACCAGAGACGCGTCAGAGTGATGAATTGCCACGAAGCGCAGGCTCCATGTTTATTATTAGGACCATCAATAACCCCCGGCTGCTGTTATCAACCTGAAGAAGAAACAAGCCTTCTAGTTTTTCTAAAACAAAAAATCAAGCTTTTCTCTGCTGCTGGGGGAAGCCCGATGACATCTGAAGGAGATGTAAGCACGCACGTATCTGGCTTCACACCCTTATTCAAACACCTCGGGCTCAGTGGAGAATCCATTCAGAGTCCCCTCGTAACGCATAACTTAGAAGATAAATCCCATCTAACTTCAGGTTCCCTCCTGACCATTTTCTGCTCAGCAGCAACCGCCCAGCCACATGCCAGCGTGGCCGAGCTCCGCAGACCTTGCACAGCAAAGAGCAGACGACGACCAAACCCCACCGCTGGCTCCTCACACGCCCAACAGAAACCCCACGTCTTCTCTGAAAAAGCGCACGTTTCCATTCCTGGTTTTGCACAAGCGCATCAAGGTCCTCCGCGAAGAAGAATATAAAGGCATGGTTATACTGAAGGAGAGAATAGAGTTTTTAAAAAGCATACAGAGATTCAAAAGGCTCTGCACAAGTCAAATCCACTCCAGGCAGGTCTCCAAGCAATGTTTCAAGCTTCCAGGATGAAGCATCTTACATCCCAACCCGCGTGGCGTCGGCCGGTCTCACTGCGCCGTCGCGCGTGCTGCAGCCTGTCCCAGCAGACGCCCACGCCAGCTCGCAGGCCACTGCCGGCATCACAGACACCACGGGACCCTCGGGGGGATTAAGCAAACAGCTAAGCCTTCTGGAGCGGCCCTGGGGATTACTGCACATCCCTAATACACACTGAAGAGTCTTGATCCCCTGGGACTGCTGAAACTCTTACATCAAGGCTATTAAGCCGGAGGTTCTTGTAAAATCCATGCTCGCGCTCTGCCAAGATGCAGGAGAAATGCACCTTTGCTGCTCCTTTTCAAGCACTTTGCACCCAGTGCTGGGACGCAATTTAACACCAGTATCGACCCTCCCTTGCAGGCACCTGGACACAGCCGGGCTGCGGCGCGGGTGCCGACGTCCCCGGAGGGCACCGCTCCTCTCCCGCTCTGCTCCAGGCATCCTGGCCAACAGCAGCGTTTTAAACACCTGCGGAGCATTGCACGTGCGTTTACGGCCAGGGGATGTCCCCGTGCACAACCTCCATCACGCCAGACGGCACCCCCCAGCAGGGCATACGGGCGAGATGTACGCAGCACGCAGGCAACTCGTTAGTGCGCACTGGCTGGGGCAGCGGCACCGAGGGGCTGACCTCTCCGACAAGACCTCGCACTTGTAGAACCCTTCGGGAGCAAGAAATGAGGTCTCTGAAGGAGACGCAATCGGTCACCACGAGATTGTCAAC
Source organism: Balaeniceps rex (assembly GCA_013401315.1). Taxonomy (NCBI): domain Eukaryota; kingdom Metazoa; phylum Chordata; class Aves; order Pelecaniformes; family Balaenicipitidae; genus Balaeniceps; species Balaeniceps rex. Next base: position 135,479 of record VYZW01041027.1, on the reverse strand, counting down.
CCCCCCCCGCGGAGCCCCCTCCCCGGCGTACCTGGCTGCAGGGCGGCAGGAGGGTGCTCTCGGGCGAGAGCTGGCTCTGGCACTGGCCCGGCCGGCGGCAGTCCAGCTGGATGAGGCTGCGGCACTCCTGGTGGCACGTGTATCTGCAGTCTGCACGGGGGAGAAACGAGAACGTGAGGCACCCGAGACTCACAGCCTGCTGTCGAGGAGCGGCAGGGGAACCCCGGGAAGGGATCGGGCTCCTGCGGGAGGGCAGAAAGATGCTCACGGGCACCGGCATGGCCAGAGCTGCCAGACGGGCACATGTCCCCATGCGGGCACACTGCTGCAAACGGGGAGAGGTGCCAGAATACCTCGTCCAGAGCAAAAAAATCGCTCCCACACCCTCTCCCTGGGGAAACCCGTGTTTCTTGCCGCAATGCTCCAGCACAGGCAGCATTCCTCCCTTGCATCCTGCTGCCTGATCTGCTGGCACCTCAATACACAAAGTAAAGAATATGCTCAAGTCCCACCAAACCACAGGGCATGCCACTCCCCAGCGATGTTCCTTGGAGATGCCACCTGCAGAGCACCTGCAGCAACAGCTCAGCCTCTTCACGAGGAAAGGATGCTGCTTCTTCCAGCACCAGGAGGGAAAAAACATCTTTGTATTAGACAGAAGTCAAACTATTTAAGGTCACTAAACATGAACACTTAGAGGGCCAGGTACAGCGACTGAGGCATGGATCAACCATCAGGCTGCCAAAAAGCCACTCCTGGAGAGGGTACGGACACGTCCTTGGCCCCGGCGAAGGCTGTGACCTCCAGTCCCCCGCGCACACGCTGCCAGGTGCAGCAAGGCATTTACGTAGCGTGTTTTCTTTGGATGCTGACCCATCCTGCTGTAAGACATTAACTCGTTCAAGGTAGGAACCGCACAGACGACTCTGCAGAGCCCAGGTTTAACCGCCTTAGGCACTGGGTCCCGCTCGCCCACGGCTGCGGAAGGGCAGCATTCGGCACAGCCAGCTCCACCTACCCGACACAGCAGTTATCACATCCGTGGCTATCGCTCCCCCAGCCCTTTGCCTCAAAGCCCTGACTTCTCCATTCCCTCCTGACTGCAGCTAGCAACCTCCTTCCACTTTAATGGCCCTTCTGATCCTTTTAATTTTTAACTGTCGTACGAACAGCGTTAAATTTACTTTTTACACTACCCAAAATTCCAGAGCGGTCACCGACCTGAAAAAAAAAATATCCTAAAACCAAGGCAAGAGAATTCACTCAACAGGAGGAGACGGGACTGAGTGCCCATCCCTGCACCAGCCCCACCACCCCGCTCCAAGCTGGCGAGCTTCTATTTTAAAAACCCTTCTTTCTTCTTTTCTTTTTTTCCTTTTTCTTTTTTCTTTAGCATTTGGGTCATTGGTTTTGAATATCTGGGGCTTGCAGGAAAGCAAAGGAATATCCCACGTTTGCGCTGCAAACGCTGATTTCTGCTCAGCTCTGCCGAACGTTCACACGCGGGCATGCCCGAGAACGAACGAGAGGAGCTGAACCACTGCTGGGAGCTGGTGCCTGAGGGGGGAAACATCAGTCTCGAGGGGAAACAGGGAAATCATTTATCATTTAACATTCATCTGGCATGAGCTGTCTGTCATTCCCCTATTCCAAGTCAGTTGTCTCAAGTAAGCCTGGGGGAAAGCAGGGAGACTTGCCTTTTTTTTTTTTTTTTTAATTAGAGATAAGCTGCGCAGTTACGCGGTAATTTAATGCATGACCTTTTGAGCAACTGGAGCAGCCTTTTAATGGGGGACATTCGCCAAGCCTTTGCTGGAGGTGCCAATTTGAGGATGCTCCAGTTGCAGGTTCAGCTGAGCACCCGGCGCCAGCAGAGAGTCCCTTCTGCCTATTTGGTCCAGGACTTTCAGATTTGGGTGGCTGCCTCCTGCTCCCTCGGACCGCAGCCTGCCCGGGCGGGAAGGCTCGAGCACCTCGGGTGAAGGAGGTACAGGGTAGGAGGTCTGAAATATGTAATATGGACCACAGAAATTACAGCTCCCAATCACACCTCCGGATCAGGCCCATTACGGCCAGGCATTTCTTTACGGGATTAAAGTATGACGCCTCCTTAGTCACCGTCACCTATTAACAGACCTAATCACTCAGTATCCGGCAGGGAACACTAATTTTAGAAACCCAGCACAGCTTTAGGAAGCAGCCACGTGACAGGTTTGCCAAGAGGAGCAGGATGCCTCCACTTACACTTTAAGATAATTTCCATTCAAGTCAAACAACGTAGTTTCTTTAAAAAAAAAAAAAATTAGTCAGATCATGATACTGTGAAAAACTTTGGTGGCTGAAAGGAATTCCCCTTTCTCCATAGATGAAGTTTCTCAGAGGGATAAAGCTGGATAGAGTGAAACGGTCCAATACAGATGCCCACATAGTGGGAGTGGGAGTGCAGTCATCGTGCCCACCCCCATCCTCCCACTCCCACCCCCAGAACACCGCAGAGGCTATGGGGCATCTTTCGATCCGACCCACGTGCCAGCCCCAGATCTACAGGCTACGGAGACAAAAGGAGAAGGCGCAGGTCTGGGGCAGAGCAGCCAGATCCTGGCCCCAGCGATGGCAGAGGCTCCAAGAACCTGACCTCAGCCAGGCTTTCACCTGAAGAAAAACCTCCTGCAACCCTGAAGCAACATCACACAGGAGACCAGATACAATTACCCCCAAAATTAGGATGTAAGGGTCTAAAGCATCCCAACACCTCCCCTGTGATGGTCTTAAACTCTGATTTCTGGCCAAAGTTTGTGGTTCCTGCAGCGGCGCTGGGCGACTGCTCTGCCCCAGCGCCGGCTGCCCCCCCACCGCAGGGCTGCCAGCCCCGGCACGCGCGGCACCGCAGAGGAGTGCTGTCGAGAGGACACGCTTGAAACAAGCTACAAAAAAAACCCTCTTGTGTGATGTTAAAATGAATCATGAAATCGCAGGAGGTATCTGGTTCCTGGTTTGTTAAGGATCCTGCAATTCATTTTTTTTTTTAATAAAAAAAAAAGGCAAATCAGAAATGCTCCCAATATCAGCAAAGTGAAGGAAAACCTCTCAAGCATGACCCAGCTGCCACGGGAAGCCTCAGAGCCACCAAAGAAAGAAAAATAAAACGTCATGAATTTTGAAAGCGGTGTGAGACCCCGCAGGTGTCCGAGCACTGGAAGCGGACCACGTTGAAGAAGGGAGTCCCTCCACTCGCCTTCCAACCCTGGAAGGTTCAGCCAGCTCACGTGCACCTTTAAACACAGGCTACGCCTGAGGTTTGATTTTGCAAGCTGTGCTGCTTGAGACTGAGGGCTCGGAGCCTCTGCCCTCGCCCGGAGGAGACGCCCGACGTCACTCGGGGTAACCTCAGGGACGGCTGCAGGATGTGGCCCTGCGACCTCGGGAGAGCTGGTGGGCATCTCCTCCTGCCGCGGGAGGACAGGGCAGGACCTGCGGCATCGCCCCCGGCTCCAGCGTTCACAGAGCAAACGCAGGGAAGGGTCTTAGCTCTGCGAAGCACTTTGACACCCCCCGCGGCAATGATCCAGCCCCACCTCTGCGTCAAATCAGCAGCTCCATCACTGGAGGTGTCAGCAGTTTTAGGTCTAAATCAGGTGGTTTGGGTTTAGTTTGTTTGCAAACACAGGTGAAAGCCAAGGGTGGTTTTCTGCTTGTTCAGAGCGAACAAGACCCCCCTGGTGACAACCACCCCCCTGAGAGGTCCCTGCACCATTGCAGGGTCTGGAGCACAATCCCAGCTGCCAGGCAGATGCTCTTGAGACGTTATTTACTAAAAAGCAAGTTTTCCTTCCGAGTGGCAAGTTGGGCAGCACCGACACCCCGAGCTGTGCTCTGCCGCAGCACTCCCGCGAGAGCGGGGCTGCAGAAGGAGCCGGAGCAGAAGTTGAAGCCATGCGGTGGCACCGGCATGGCAGCAGGAGAGCGTGCCAGCCCCGCGCCAGCCCCGTGCTCTGGGCAGGATCCCGTGCAGCCGTGCATCGCCAGCCGTGCTCTGCAGCGCAGACAGGGCAGCACCGCAGCGCTGCAGCGTCCCCTTACACCTAACTAGCAGCAGAAAGCCTGCGCGCAGCAGCAGCCAGCAAATACATGTGAACACACCGATTTACACCACCACCTACCTCTAACCAGCAAGACCTCCCTGCTTGGCCTCCTCAGCAGCCGGAATCTCTCAGACCAAGACTTTGACTTGGGGAAATGGCTGAATATTTTGCGAATTCTCTTTGTTACCAGCCCAAAGCAAGCGGCTGCCCCCGCTCTCCTGTCTGTCATCCTCGTGAGAGGATATCGGGAGCTTCCCGGGCGCGCAGAGCCAGGCGGGCAGCTCTTCAACGCCGAACGCTGCCGAGTGCCGAGATGCAATGTGCGTCGGTACAAGTTAGTTCTGCTTCCGCGAGAGTGGGAACAGTGACATTGTCCATTTACAATCTGCTCCCAAACTTTTTTTTTTTTTTTTGGAGCAACGAGGCAACACGCAGCTCAGGGCTTGTGAATCTCTGGGCTTGTCCTGTTAGCCATGGAAAACTTTCTATTTCTGGGGCTTTTTGCTTGATAAGATAAAACAACCCAACGGAAGAGATTAGCGAGAGAAAGCGCAGGACCCAGCCGTACGCTGGGAGGGCTCTTTCCAGTACCCTCTCTTCACTTTGCTGCTTTTCCCCTGCAGTCATCTAAAGTTTAAGAAAAAAGGTCCCCAATGTTTAACCAAAGATTAATTTAAAGGAATACACTGAGATTAACTCCATTTACAGTACTGATTTAAACTCTGCAGGTAGTTAGCCAGGTTTTAAGATGAAGACTACAGTCCTTTCACAGCATCTATCAGTTACAACTCTACCGGCTGTCAAGTGATGGGGTGGGACACAAACATCACTTTAACAGCATGCTTGAAGTCTGCCACTTTGTACCCCCTACATCATGATTGTCCCCTCTCCGCTCAGGACTTCTCTTGCGAACAGACCGGGTTTCCAGCACCCTGCACAACACGCTCTTGCTTTTGTACAGGGAGTAACAAAGATGAAATTTAACTAATCCTAAAAATCACACCAAGCAGCATAAGCCATGAGTTAACACAGGGGACTTTCTTATTCGCCCCTTGCCGTCCCAACACCTAGACAGCATCTCTTCAGCTCCACACACCCCTTCTTCCCACACCGAGACCAGCAAACTCAACTAACCCTGCTGGGCCAGGGACAAAGCAGGGGAAGAAAAGAGACAGCCCAAAAACTAACCGGCAAAGTAAGAGCTGGAGCCTTGGTGTCTCTCCTTGGTACGTCTCTCCATAAATCCTTCCCAAGGCACCGGACTGGACTGCAGCGAGAAGCATGACCCCGAAATCCTGAGCTGCTCCAGGAGCCCCAGCAGCCTGTCACAGGGCTCTGGGCAGGTCACCGTCCCTCCCCACACCTCCGTCTCCCCCGGGGAAGCTTCGGGGAGCCTCAGCGGGCGGGGCGCACCCCAGCACCCCACCCCGTCCTCACCTGACCTCAGCAGCACCCGGCCAGCAAGCGCGATCCCAGCCTGCCCGAGTCACCTGGGAGCAGGAGAAGCCTCAGGAATCTGTCTGGACCAGCTAAATAGGACAGAAATGCAAAGTACTGTGGGTCCCATGAACTGTTAGCAATTATTATTTACAGGGGCAAGACCAGAGACACGACAGAGCGTGGGAGGACGTGTTGGAATAAGAGAACATAAAAAACCACCGTGTCCCGGAGAGCACCAGTGCTGCGAGCAGAGCCTCATCCCGGCGAGGCTGGGCTGTGCTTTTTAAGAGCGTCCACACCTGCTAAAGAATTCATTATCTTGAGCAAACGTCTACTTGAGAACCAGTAATATTAGAATTGTAGTTTGCTCTACAAACTCGAAAGAGGAATGGTGTGTGTTTAACCAACTCCCTCCTTGAGGAAACAGGGCCTGATTCAGCACATACTTGAACACAGAATCAACTGCTCTGAGAGATAAGGGTGGCTTCAGACCAGTGGCACAAACCCAGATGGATGCTGAAGTGCTTTACTGAACCAGGCCCATGTCGCAAGACCTACAGATCAAAATCTGACTCCAGGTACAGCTGCATTCGCCACCAAGATCATCAGGCGCTGGATGTGCTCCGAGGTTTTCCTCGAGGCAGTGCCTCACAACTAGCATTCCCAGCAGGGAAGCACGGAGAGCTGGAGTGATTTTCTTGCAAAGCAGCACTTCAGCCAACAACGTCCTATTTTGGTAACACTGCGGTGAGAGCCAAGACCCACCGTGCCGATCGGGGAGAGCATCCAATTCCAGCTGCCAGCAGCTCTGCTGGGGAGACCACAGCTCCCGCAAGCAAACAAACAGAAATTATTTATGGTCGCTCCACGGGCAATAGATGCATCCGGCTTAACCCACCTGGGCCAAAGAAACAACTCCACGGGACTTCATCAACACGACCCAGGAAATATGCGAGCGGTAAATCATGCCCCCAGCTGCCAGGACGAGAGAGGCCACGGCCACGGGGGAGCCCCGCCAGCACACGCACGGGGCCGGCGCACGCCTGGGGTAAGCACCCCGGCTAAACCAGAGGATGGAGCAAGGTGAAGGAGTGGGCACGCTGCCGAGCGATCGCTGGGACGGGTCTTACTGCCAGTGTTGCTAACGGCTACAGTACCAGAAACAGGAATTTCATATCAGCACCTGCACCATGGGTACAGCGAGGATGAGAAAGTCCCCCAGGAAGAACGGGCCCATCTCAGGGTGAACTGGCATGGAAAGGGAGCAAAGCAGCCGACCCACGCACAGGTTAGGCTCTCACATAATTTTTCTGCATTAAGCCAAATATCCTCAGTCACCAGTGACCGGCCCACCCCGTGCAGCGCAGAGGGACCCTGAGTCACCAGCACGATGCTGCCAGGGGAAAANNAAAAAAAAAAAAAAAAAAAAAAAAAACCCACGCAACTGCAATCCTGAGACTGCACCAACAGAGATGCTGAGAGCCAGGGAAGCACTGGAGCCATCGGCCCGGCGCTGCCTTGTCTGCGTGCTGCTCCCACCGGCACCCACCCAAATCCTTCCCACTGGGAAGCAGCCCCCAGCGCAGAGCTCAGCCTGGTTTCTCTGCTGTCCCCGCTCCAAAGCGAAATAAACCACGCTGAAGGCTTTGAAGCTGCATTAGTCACCACTGCATTCAAATGACTGCACTCTGCCCCACCAGAACAAACACCAAAAAAACCCACAGCAAAGATACACCTCTGCAACCTGCCCGTCCAGCCCCCTTCTCCCCGGCTACAGCAGCCTCTTCTGTCGGGAAAAGCTGCCGGCAGCAGGACACATTTACACTCCTATGGTAAGATTTTTTCTTTTAGTATTCACTCAGGCTTTGAAAGGTGCCAGCAGCACAGAGCCACATACATTAGATAGGAGATACTAACGACACCGCGTATAATGGCACAACTACTCCTCAAGCCCAACTGCATTCACTTTGAGACCGAAAACAAGGATTTTTAACACGCCCCAGCAGGACGGCCCGGGGTCCGTCACTGCCGAGCTCCCCCCTCCCCATCCCTTCGCGTTGATGCCAAGGGGAGGCAGCATGCTTGGTATCTGTCACGCACGGGACCAACCTAGAGGCTCCCAATAAAGGCAGTGAAAGGGCTCCCAATGCCTCAGCCAACATCTGCATCAGCCCCAGACGCAGCACCTGTGGGTAGGACTTGAGCTAAAGCCTCAGCAAGAGCCTGTCTGCTGCCTCCAGAGCCGTGAGACTGAGTCAGGACAGGCTAAACCTGCCAGATGCCCGAGGACAGCCACCCAAGGGGATCGTTTTCCTGATTCCGGGACTTGCCAGGTCTCTGCCCCCACCCCTTCTACCCACACCCCCAGCTGGAAGAGGAACTGCAGAGCACACATCCCACGTTAGCCTTGGAAAGACAGCCCCACGCCGCGCGAGAAAGGGGAAACAGACCCGAGGGGATTTCAGCACATCGCTGCTTGGCACAAAAACCATGCGGCCAAAACCCCCTCCTCGCTCAGCAGCGGGGCCGGCTCCTGCTGCCCCTTCCCTCTGCCCAGGGCAGACCCAGACCTTCGCAATGCTGCAGACAGCGTTTGCCCTCTTGCTGGGGCCAGGCACCATCCCACATGGGACACCGTGCCCACGGCACGGGCAGGAAGGGACATGGGCTGTTTGGGGAGGGAGGAGGAATGAACACCACTGTCACATTTCACTAAAGATGACCAGATCTGATCTAAATAAAAATAGGCCAGAACTGTACAAATGAAAACCTGAGTTGTCCCCAAGCTGCTAGTGAAAAGCAAACAAGCAGCACCTCTGCATCAGAAGAAAAAGAAATATTCACCAAGGGAGGACAGCACACCCCGTCTGCAGCTCTCGGGCATTTTTAAAAGGATACACTACTGATGACAGGGAATGCACATGATGTTATGAGCATCTCCACTGAAGTTTCCCTCCCTCCCGCCCAGCCTGGTTGTTTGGGGAATTTTAGAGGCAGAACTACTCCCACAGTCTGAACAATCCTCCTCTGAAATGAAAAGGGAAAGAGAGTTATTTAAGATTTGTTTCAATATAGCTATGGAAAAAATCCTGCCAGAGGAGAAGTCCCTCAAAACAACTATTTATAGTATTTGCAACACCACAAAATTCTGTGAATTATTACTTTAGATCAGGATTTCAAAACACACAGCCCAGTATCTCACCTCGTGCATGAGCCCCGTGACAGCTTTGCAGGATGGCTGGTGAAAGACAAGAGCCCTGACAAAGTTTGTTTTGCTTCAAATAAACCCACGCTATTTCTTTAAGCACGTTCATTCACACATTTGCTCCGGTGTGCCAGGCACGGCAGAGCTGCCAACCCCAGGGAATATACTGGCCCTTCACCCAGGTTTTGAGGGGGTTAATCAGGAACGGCAGGCTAAAAGCAAAGGTACACATTGGCAAACATATTTCCATCGCCCTCTTTCAAACAACGCACATGCAGCAAGTTCACCAGCCCCAGTGTGTTCCTGCATCACGTTGTGCTGGCCGCGTGGTGACGGCTAGGTTACATTTAATTAACAGCAGTCAGTGCTAAAACCTTAATGCGATGCAGCAGGGCCATATGGTGCGACTGTCTCTCCCAATTGCCCTTCATTTCCAAACAGCACCAGGAGGCATGTGTAAGAGCCCTGCTCACACCGCGCTATGCAAATCACCACTAGAAACATTTAATTGATTCATAATCTAAGGAAAGCCAAGCATGAGAACCATAACGGGCTGAGCGAGGGACTAATTGCCCCGGCGAGGCTGGCATTACTGCACATGCCTGGCATAACACCCCAAACAAACCAGCAAACGAGCAACGCAGCCTCCTCCAGAGCTGCCAGCTGGGGAGCCGGCCCAGAGCCCGGGGCGGGACACAGCTCGTTCCCTCACCCCAAATAACCACCAACTACCTGCCCTCCCCACTGACCCTGCGCGCACCCTCGCCCCTGCCCGAGTACGGGCAGCCTCGTGAGCACAAACCTGGGGTGAACGGCATTGGCATTAACAACTGCCAAAGTCAACAGGCTCAGCTGACCCCGACCAGCACATCTTCGAGTTACTCAAACCCAAGCACAGCTCTACAGCTGCATCTGAAAAGACAAGTTTCCAGCCCGCCTGCAGCAGGAGACGTGCTGACGGACCGGGCTGGAAAGGAGCAGTTTCACTGTCAGCAGCCGGCACAGCACACGCTACCAAGCTATCCATGACACAGGTTTGCTCAACCCTCCTCTGCCCCGGCACGCCACAGCCTCCTCATTTCCCCACCCGCACCACTGCAGCTGCAATGACTAATGCAGGTCACATCTTTCCACGGGCCATGCAAACACCCTGCGGCCCCAGAGCAGCACCCCAGGGACATGGGACACCGAGCATGTGCTACTGCACAGCCCCGGCTGGGTCACCTCGTTTGGCCCCTCTGCGTCCCCTCCCACACGATGGAAAGATTAATCTCTCCTGCAGAACGCAAGCACGAACACAGCGTGTGTCTGACACAAGGAACACACATCTTGGTGAATCTCATCAGCACAAGCACTCTTACCTGGGGAATTCGGGCAAAGCAAGGTGCCTAACAAACTTACTATTTCTGGAGGAATTTACACCTCACTGTAAAGCTTTACAAACACGAATCCTTCCTGCTCACCGAGGAGATCTGCTGCCCACCGCTGCTGCCAAGCCCTTCACAACCCCGCCGATTAGCTGATAATCTCCTCTTTCCTGGAAAAGCTTCATTTTCCAAATCCCCCCGGCAGCACCTCACCGCACCCATGCCCAACGCCCAGCCCCGGCCCGCAGCCCTGCCCCGTACCCGGGGACAGCGGCCCCTTTGCGGGGAGACCCCGGCCAGGTCCCTTCCTCCATCCAGCTCCCGGGACGCAGCACATCCTCCCCCCACCCCAGGGAAGCGCGGTGCGGGACCCTCCCCACAAACCCGGCAGGTCCCCGCGGCACCCGCAGCAGGGTCTGCGGGCCCAGGGCCGGGGCGAAGGGGAGGTAGAGGGTCCGGCGCTGCCGTCGAAGGAGGACGAGCCAGGCAGGAGTACGGGCAGGGTGCAGGCAGAGCACGGGTGCGGGACGGGAGCGGCGGGCAGGGCTGCAGCGGGATGAAGCGCGCGGGCAGAGATGCGGGCAGGGCAGGGGTGCGGGAGAGCGAGGCGCAGGCAGGGCGCAGGCAGCACTCACAGTCGCAGCGCAGGGCGCGCTCCCGCACCGCCTCTCCGCACAGGTCGCACCAGCCGCGGCGCGGGGGGCGCAGGGCGAAGCGGTGCCCGCGGCCGCGCTCCGCCGCGAAGATGCTCCGCACGTCGGGCAGCAGCCGCGGGGCTCCGCCGCGCCGCCGCAGC
>VYZW01041027.1:0-124562 GCA_013401315.1 Balaeniceps rex | reverse complement strand
ACACGGCGGGGGGGCGGGAGGACCGGGACCGGCCCCCCGCGGGACCCCTCCCGCGGAGACCTCCCTCGGAGGACCGGCCCTCGGGTCCGCTCCCCGCGGGCCCCATCAGCCTTGGACAACCCGTGCGATCCTTCCCGGTGGAAACTCTCCTCTCCGTGGGATTCCCCTCCCCGCGCTGTGGGAATCTCCCCGCAATACCCTGCCCCGTGGGAATCCCCCCCCACCTCCCCGTGGGACCTCTCCCCACGGGACACTCCTCCCCCTGGGCCCCGGGCTGCCTGGGGGAGTGCGCACATCACCCCCCGGCCCGGGTCCCGCGGCACGAAGCAGAGCCGGGGGCTTTCTCCAGCGTCTGCTGCTTGAGCACAGCCACATCCCACCCCGGGCTTTGCCCCCACGGGAGCTGTCAGATCTCGCGTGGGGCACTACACTAAAACCGGCTGGTGCAAACCCTCTCCTGGCACAACGCGTGTGCATGGACCAGGCTGTAAGGGCAGCTGGAACAAATTACCTTTCCCCGCTGCAATGACAGCAGGGCTCCGGAGCGACGCTAAGGGCGGCGAGCCGAAGCAATTTTCTCTCCCAGATGAGGCTCTTGTGGTTGTGGGAAGAGCAAAAGGGAAAATATTATGGCCAGATCTTGAAGTGGCTCCGAGCAGGCTCCAGCACTGCAGCTCCGAGGACACCCGTGCCTGTCTAGCCGGCTTGCAAACCTCTCCCCTGGGCAAAGGAGGGGTGCACGAAGGGGGGTGGCTGGACCAGGTGCTGTGTGGTCCTGTGCTACCCCGACAGTCTGATAACTAAGTGACTCCCTCCTCCTTTGAACACAAGGGCTGGATATCGCACACAATGGGATGGTCCCCTGTCACCATAACACCTTCCCCTCTGGCTGGAAGAGGCAGGAGCTACTGCCCTTTTCCCCTGCCTCTGGATGGAGCCCAGCGCACAGAGCGGGTGCCACGGTCACCCCGAGTCATGCAGGACACGAGCCAAGGGCAGCTGGCTGGCCTTGCCTTGCCCAGGCTGCAGGCTAGCCGTCTAACCCAGACCATCCCTTCTCTGCCGCTCTCGGTTGTACTGGTTTGAAACACGTAACTCAGACAGAATTGCTCCTGAATTTCTTTGGTTTGCACGAGAGCAGCCGGGTGAAGAGGCGGCTGCAGTGAGTGCAGTGCTGGGCTGTGTGAATCCCGGCTTCTGGGCTCACAGGAAGCTGAATTTGATGTCTCTTGTGAATTCCTGAGGACAGGCTAAGCCAAGGATATCTAAATCCTTTTCAAGGATTTTAATTTGAAGGATGGATTAAAACACTGGCTCTGAGTTACAAAAGTCTGCTGTCATAAGCAGTCACTAATAAGAGCTTCAAACCAAAGGAGCAATAATGCAGCTTGAAAAATTCTAGTTTTGTCCTGTGCTAAGTAGCAAGATTAATTTTTGCAAGGTCTTTTTCTTCCCCATTCAGGATCCTGATTCACTTTCCTGTGCCCTCTGCTTCTGCCTGAGAACAGCAGCAGATTTTTTCCTGGGTAAATTGTTTCCCAAAAACTTGGTATTTTATCCTGTGTTCTCCCCAGACCATTAATAAGATAAGGAATCACCTGCAAGAAAGCAAACGACCTTTCTGAGGGTAAAGATCTGCCTGGCACCTGGCTGGGAACCTGTTAAAACCATTCTGGACATTTGCTTTTCCAGTGCCATCCTGGGGCACACTTTCAGTCTCGGTTTTGCGGCGTCAGGGTGGAGGAGGCAGGAGGGGATCCCCGCCGCTCGCAGAGGGCTTTGGTTTTCCTCAGCCCCGAGGAAATCCCCGGTGCCTGGGAGCCGAGCGGCCGCAGCGGGTGTGCACGCACAGCCTGACTGCAGCTCGCAGGCAACTTCCCCCCGGGAGACGCTGCAGCGGGGGCTGACGTCCCTGGGGAAAGTCCTCCCCAATGCCGGAGGACCCTGTGCCCACGGGTCAGACGCGTTGGCCCCTTCTTGCTGGCAGCTGACGTGGCTGTGCCAGGGCTGGCCAGGGGAGCTGCAGACCTCAGCTTCTAGCACAAATAAAGGTAGTATCTTCTGTCAACATGGGAAGCTTTGGCTCATACCTGCACAAGAGATGTGGCAGAGTCGTTATCCTTCTCAGCTGTCTCTGCAGGTATTCAGGTCTGGTAGCATAGGAAGGTCTTCTAGGCCAAGGGTTAAAACATTTGGGGAAAAAAAAAACCTAATTAACATTGGCAGGAAAATTCCTGCTTCATTTGGATTCCGGGAGTCCCCTTTGCAGCTGCTGTGTTATGGCAGTTTAAGCATGACAAGGGCTATTAGCAAAAACTCTTTTTTCTTTTCGCCAAGAAATAAGTCCCTTTTTGCCAAGAAATAAATCCCTTTTTGTTGAAGCCAAACATGTTCCAGGTCAAACACTCAGCTGGTACAAATCAGCGCAGCTCCACTGAATCGAGGAAGTGTGGCAGGAGACCCTGCCTGGGCTCCCTGCCCTGTTCCTACAGGGGATGTCAGTGAATTCGAGCTGGATTAAAAATAATGTTTGTTATAAAACTAGGAGAATCCTAGAAAATAATTTGCAGGAGAAAAGCTTTTAAATGATGGCTTAGTTCCACCTCTTCTACAGTAAGTAGCTGGGTTTGACAGTCAGGATGTTGGTTTTTAAAATTAAAATGAATGGGGATTTCGTGCCAAATTCCACTCAGGAACGTTTCCTGGGTGGGAGGAGCTCCTGGGCGCGCTTGGCCTGTTCTTACAAGAAAGCAAGGCTGGGCACAGCCCTGGAGCTGCCGCTCCTTGCTCATTTTGCTCCCTTGCTGAGCCTCGGGGCAGCGCTTGCAGCACATGTTCAGCTCCAGGGATGCGCTATTTTGCCTTATGTCCCCATACATCTCCCAGCAGAGATTAGAAATATTTGCCGCCACGGTCGATCCAAGGAGCATCCATGGCAGACACCCCCTTGCCCTGTCCTTGCCGCAGCTCTGCCTCTGAGCACCCTGGCTCCTGGGGGCTGGGGACGACCTCGGGGCAATCAGAACAGCCACGGCAGGCCCAGACTTGGCTGAAGGCTTCGGTTTAGCTAATGCACGTCCCTTCCAGAAAAGGGGCTGGAAAGGCAACTGGAGGAAAGGTGAAGGGCAGAGTCGGGTGTTTTGTTTTCTACCAAGGGACAGGTCCAGGCAGGCACTCTGAGCATCCCCACTGCTGTTGAGTCAGACAGGTTTGCTTGCCCAGGTGATGGCTCAGCCTCTCCTTCCAGATGCGCAGTCAGTCCCTGGGCGGTGCAGCGAGTCCCTCGCCCGTGGACTTTGCTGGTGCCGTGGACTTTGCTGGTGCCGGTGCTGCCAAAGTCCTGGCTCCCTGGTCCCTGCTCCAACCTCCTTTAACCCCGGCAGCCAGTGATGGTTTGCACGCAGGTAGAAATCAGGCAGACACAGAGAGAAGGGTTTTATGCAGGGGACAGAAATGAATCCAAACATTTCCTAACCCCCTGCACGTGCCTCCCACCCCACAGACCACAGGGGCAAAGGGACCTGCGCTTCCCACCGGCCGTTTGCTGCCACCGTGAGCCTCAGTAGCCCAGTCCCCTTCCCCAGGGTGAGGGTTCGAGGGGCAGGGGCTCTCCGGGGAGCCCAGGGCAGTGATTTATGTGAGTTTGCATTCATGCGTGCCAGGGAGGGGTGGGAAGAGCCAAGGCAATTCTGCCCATTGGCCTGGCAGGAGCCTCCCAGGTGTAAATACCCGTCTCTGAGCCCGGCTGGGTGGGGGTTATCGCCCTGCCTGGCTTTGGCTGCAGCCCAGGGACGTTGCTCCCCTCTGCTGCACTACGGGATGTGGGTTGTGGAATCTGGGTGACAACCCATAAATCACCCTGGGGACAGGCAGGAAGAGGTGGACGGAGGGGCAGCGTGTCTGACTTCCCACAAAGAGCTCCTTGATACCATCTAATGCTCGTGCTCCCGAGACCCCAGGCTTCCCCTATCACAGCTCCGCACACTGCTGCTGGCGAGCAGCTGACTCAGCCGATAACCGGAGGATTACGGCTCCTCGTAAAACCCAAGGTCAAAAAACAGTAGGAAAATCAGAGCATAACAACTACCCCAACAAAGGGCTGGGCACAGCCCCGACGCGGAGCATCGGGGTCCTTCGCAGCTCTCTGTGCGCTCCCTGGGGGGCAATGAGGTGGGGGGTAACGTGTTTCCCCCTCCATCCTATTTCTCTGGAGCGTAACAGGAGTGAAGCGTTGGGCATGTCTTTCCCAGGACAGCTCCAAATGCCCACAGCCAGCCCCGCAGAGCACCTGCTCGGGTCCCTCTTGTCCCCGTCCCAGCTCTGCCACCCCGGCTGCTGTCACCTCCGCAGAGGAATGCATCCTTTCACCCTGCACGTTAATGGCAGAGGTGACTGCTTGGGATTTCTTTTCATCTTTCACCTAAAAGAAAAAGAAATATCCCTGCTTTCCCTTGCAGAGCTGCATCTGGAGAGGGCTCGTGGGAGCCCTTTTGCCTGAGATTTTGCCTTGGCATTTAGTAGCACCCCCAGGTTTGGTGGATGGAGTTGTAGGTTCGGTACAGGGTTGTTTGGAGAAGGCACACACCCCCACATGCATAAACACAGAGCTCAGTTACATTTATAGAAACACACCAAAAAAGAGAAGCCTCCCTCGGCTTCCCATTCCCAAACTCCTCAGCAACCCAAACACGGGGCTGGGCTGGAGGCGAAGCCCTGGAGCAGGAGGAGAGGCTGCAGCGCCCGCGGGCAGAGGTCTGCAGCTCCAGCCTTCCCCGGGCTGTCGTCTCCCGGGCAGAGCACCGGAGCTGTCATGGGCTGGATCTGGTCTCTCATCCATCAGGTACAGCCCTCCTGCCCTGGGCTCCTGCCCTGCTCCATGAAGCCTCGAGGAGCAGAAGTACATAAAGGTGGGAGTAATCCCTAAATGAGTAAGATGACAAAAGATAATTTATCTGTCTAGCCTCTTCCTCTTCATCATCCGACACAGTGATACAGAGAAGCTAGAAATACCATGAAGTCCTTCAAGCACTTTTTAAAAGGAAAAAAAAAAAAAAACCAAACCCCAATTTTCTGTTCCAACTTTCAAAGGCTCAAGGCTTGCAAGCCACTCAAAGCTAATGCTGGTGAACTGTGCAAAAGTGCTGGCATGGAGAGGTAGGACACAGAGAGCTCCTCAAACATGAACGTCGAACGTCTCCGTCGCTCTGGACCCAAAGTGCTGTAAGTGTTCCCTGCTGCAAAGTCACCACGTCTCTCAAATACCAGGAGTTGGGGCAGCCCCACTTAACCTGCAGGAACAAAACCAAAGGCTTTAGACCTGAGAGGGATTGATCACCTGGGCTCATGCAGTCCCAAACTACAGTTTGGGCTGGGCACCAATCTCTGGGCTTGTTCCTATGTCTCTTGGGATAAGCTCTTCATATCGAAAGCATACCAGACCTTTCTTATCCCCTTATTCGCAGCGGGCATGCTGCAGCAACACAGTTGGTCCTATAAAAACAGGGCTGGGGTGAATCACCCATTTTTTTTTTCTTTTAAAACCTGATCTGAAACTCTTTGACATTTTGATAGGCATATTCATATCATTGATTTGCATTAAGATACTCAAAAAAAGGTTGCAGAGGAAGAAGCCCAGGGGGGTTTGTCAGCAGTAGGATGCTGGGTTTTGCAGTGTTTCATCCAGAAAAGGAAAGCATCTCCTTCTCCATGGCAGTCAGCAGCTGCCAGTGCTGAGCAGCACAGGAAAAAGGCTGGGAAGAGGGTGTAGAAATGACGTAGCATTTGCAGAAGATCATGCTTAAACTTCCAAGAACGATAAACTCTCTTTTGCTGCCAGATCATGATCATAGAATCATAAATCATTACGGTTGGAAAAGACCCCTAGGATCATCCAGTCCAACCATCAATCCAACCCCACCATGCCTACTATACCATGTCCCAAAGTGCCACGGCTACACGCTTTTTGAACACCTCCAGGGATGGGGACTCCCCCACCTCTCTGGGCAGCCTGTTCCAGTGCTTGACCACTCTTTCAGTAAAGAAATGTAAACTTGGCGCCATTAAAACCCCAATGTGAACCACCCCATGAGTAGCTGTGGTTGTGCTTGGCACTAGGCACAGCTCCCCACGCCGGAGCTCATTCACAGACTCCCAGGGAGCCCACCCAGACCCACCACCCCTTCCCAGGGCAGCACGGGCATGTCCGGGTGTTAGGGGCAGGAATCACCGCTCGGAGCAGCGTCTCTGGGTGCTCTTACTCACCGCTCAATGATGCTGTTGTTGAACTGGAGATCACAAGTTACTGACCTCATCTGCTCCAGGAGCTCCTGCATCCTGCCGGGGACAGAACCAGCCCTTACCCCCATACCGCTCAGCCTCCCCCTCCCCGCGGGAGCACCTCCTGCAGAAGGGCTGTCTGAGCCGGCGGGGACGCCCCACGGGTCACTGAGCGGGGATCGCATGGGCCATGGCGTGCGCAGCAGTGAAGGGCTGAACGCAGACTGTTCCAGCCCTGCAGACACAGAGCCCTCGCCCCAGCGCTCGTGCAGAGGATGAGCAGCGGGAGGTCCTGCGTCTCCCCAGGGAGCCGGGCTGTCTGCAAAACCCTCTTCCAAAAGACTCACCGGAAAGCCATCTCCTGGCGTGCCTGGCTCAGATGGACGGGTGAAGGCACAGGAGGAACCGGGGCCAAACTCCGCTTCTCCATCTGAAGAAACCTGTCCAGAGCCTGCAGAGACGGAGAGACTTGGCAGCGCCCGGCAGGCAGCGGGCTGTTTGCGGTGGTCTGAGCCCCGGGGGCTGCGCTGCCTGGGCCCTGCAGCCCTGCGAGTGCTGGGAGAGGGGAGCAGCGGCGTTAGCTGGGCGCAGGGAGAGGCTGTGCAGCAGCACCCCCGGGCACCTACACTCTGCAGGCAGTCCTGGCACTCCATCGTCTCCACGCTGCAGGCGCTGATGCGGTTGCTGAGCTTCTTCAAATGCTTCTTTATCTCACAAACCTTCCTAGAAAGAAAAACGACAACAAGATTCCCAGTCAACGTTCAGCAGCAGTGTGGATCGTTATAATTTTTTTTTTTTTTTTTTAGGTTTTGTATTGCTTTCTGCAAACCTTTCTGGATCAAAGTTAAAATCCTGAAGGAAAGCAAATGAGTCACAGCAGTGTTGTAATTACAGCTCCAGCTCTGCTAATAGCCACTGTAGGCCAGGTTATCCAAACAACACTAATAGCAAATTAATTAGGGAAAGTGCTGCTTATAAGAGAGACAGCTCGAGCCCATCGCTTCTGCCGTAGGTGCTGCACAGCCCGGTCCCCTGTGCCCCACGGAGCACTGAGCAGATGCTCAAAAGGGTTTTGCATTTCTTTTTGCATGCTCTCCTTTCCCATTTGGAGCGTATGAAGGCCAGAAGGGTCCCCCCGAGCACGTCCTTGGGCCAGTCTCCCTGCAGGCAGCTGTACTGACACCAAAGCCCTAAACAGGCGACGTCTGGGGGGGCTCTGCCGCGGGGGCTGAGCTGGGCCAGGACGGTGTGGCCAGTGCCCCCTCTGCCCTGCCCCAGCCGCAGGAATAAACCCTCCTGTGATTTTTTTGGGGGACCGACTGCCCTGTTCCTGCCAGGGCGAGGGGCCCCGGGGCGGAGGTGCCATGCACCCGACAGGCGCGCCGTGAGTTGTATAAAAAAAGGTTTGGTTTGACTTTAAAAAAAAAAAAAAAAGGAAAGAATATTTAAGGTGAACGGTCCACCTCCAGTCCCCAAAAAACCAGCCACCACACCACAAACCCTGGCTGCTAGCAGGAAGAAACTCAAAACAGGACAATTAAAACTGAAGTAACAATAAATTAAAAATATCCAGTTGTGACTCATGATGACTTCTTCCTAAGGTCAGAAAAACAGATACAAAAATACTCCAGAAAAACACAGAGAGGCTTTTTTCCTCCCTTGAGCAAAGGTAAAAGCCCTGCTTTAGTGCAGACGGGGGTCCTGCGCTGCTGGATTTTGTAGGGCTCTACACCCAGGGAGGAATCGTACCCCGAGACAAAATCACAGCTGAGGCCAAGGGAAGATTTCACTGCCCCGCCATGGGACGCGGCCGGAGGTGACTGTGGGCAACAGCTTCTGTCCCCAAAGTGAAACCTGCCCATGGGTGAGGGTTTGCAGTGTGGAAACCCCCGGCTGCACAAGCTGAGGCTGGAAAGGGGAGAAGGCAGGGACAGGGCAGGGACAGGGACGGGGCAGGGACAGGGACAGGGACAGACACTGCCTGCTGCTCCTGGGGCATTCCTGAGCACCTGAGACAAACTTCTAGCGTAAAAATCCCCCGCATAGTAAATCCTGTGCAGGGCTACTCAAATCATTCTCCTGCTGCCCACGCTGGCAGCCCAGGGGAATGGATGCTGGTCTCTAAAAGCAACCTTGCCATAAAAATCCAATCTCTGCAACATCATCTTCCTCTAACTGCCTCCCCCTCAGCCCTGCTCTCCGCTGCTGTGATAGGCGGTGGATTGTGCTCAATCACTGCAGGGTAATTTGCTCTTTGCATTATTCCCCAAACACCATTTAACAGAAAATCATTCCTAATAAGTAGCACGCTCTGTCTCAAATGCAATTTTGTCCTGATAAAATAACCTCTCCGTGTCACAGAGCACGGAAATCACCTGCTTGAACTCAAACTGCAAGTTTAGGGGGCTTTTAAAAAATAAACCTTAAAACAACAGGGCAGAAATACATGGCACGGGGTACGAACCAGTGCACACGGCGGGATTTCTAGCAGTCACACAGAGCTGCTGCTTTAAGGTCTCATTACCCCTTTAGGGGTCCCTCAGCAGAGTTACCAACATCATCATCTCCATCCGCATCCCAGCACTCTATCGATAGCAGAGAGCGTTCAGAAGCCCTGGTCGTTGGAGGGTCACTGGGAAGTCCCCTCTCCCATCCCGGCCGGGGTCCAAAAGCCGGAGTCCCGAAACCCCGGGAGAGGGCTGGGCAGGGGCTGGTACCTCATCCTGCTGCCGTGGAGGGCCAGGGCCTCCTGGTACCGCTGGACACAGTCATCCTGGAAAATCAACAGAACCTTCCTGGCCAGATGCCCTAAATTCACCCTATAACCAGAAAAAAAAGAGAGAACGCTGTGATTTCCTTAAATGTATGAAAATGAACATCACAGGTCACATGGCAGAGACCTAAAGCGGCTCCCGAATAGAGAAAGCGGGACTGGATGCTCAGTAATGAATCCTGCGTCAGTGTTGTAGAGAAAACAAAACCTAATTCTGATGCAGAGGGGAGGGAGGTTTCGGGGGCCAGGGGGGCCCAGGCAGGGACGGCCAGCTGGGCTGCTGGGCTGCCATCCCCCCCCGGGCACTCCTGACAAGTCTTTGCCTTGGAGTTTAAGGCAAATGTCCAAGGCTAGACTGAAGATTAATGAAGATAAAGGAGCTGCCTGTTAAATTTCACCATCCCTGGTCTATATTGAAGTGTGCATTTTATTTCTTGCCCGTGTTAAATTCCCCTGGTTTCAGTGGAAACCAAAAGGAGGATTTTTGAAGGTACAAAAGCCATCAGGCACTTTACTCCCACTGAGTTAAGCAGATATGAAAGCACGGACACTTCCTAAATCAGCATCTCGGCGAACAAATGGCCACAAACTGAGTAAGTACTGGGTGAGCAATAGCCCGAAACGTGCTTATCCCCGCAGCCCAGCGCAGGGATTTGGCCCAGCAGCAGCTCCCTGTCCCCAGCTCTGCAGAGGTTTTCTCACATCTTCGTCTGAAATAGCTCGCAGCTTGAGAACTTGGCTGTGAAAGGTCCTGCGTGGATGAACCATCACAGAAGCTGCTTATAGGTGCCCTCTCCCAACGTTAGTGACCCCGGAACATTTTACATCCCCTTAGGATTCAACCAGAAGCGCCAAACACCTGCCTGGCCGCAGCATGGGGCAGCCCTAGAACGGGGAGAGGGTTGGGACTTACTTATCCAGCTTGTGTATTTGTTCCTCGTTGTAGCCCAGCCCTGGGGAGGAAAGACAGCGGTCACCACACGTTTTCCTGGTCATAACCTAATAAATGGGCAATTTCACAACACGCAGAGATCACTCAAGGGGCTTTCCAGGGCTGCAGCCCCTGGGACTACTGTCATGGCACAGAAATAGCTGCTAAACCCAGCAAACTGAAATCATTCATTCTTCTGCCGGGCCAGCACGGGGATGTTCCTGCTGCAGCCCCACGCCTCGTGCCCCCGGGGCCGCCGTCCCCGTCACTTACGCAGACACATCCTGGCCTTCTTGAACTGCTTGTAGATCAGCTGCATCTTCTCCAGGCAGCACTCGATCTGCCGGATGCTGAAATCGGGACAGGGAAGGAGGCGTGAGGCCCCGCAAGAGGAAGGGGCTGAGGTTGGGGTGATATTAGCACTTCGGGGTGAAATCCGAACACGCTGTGCATGGGGACACTGCTGCTGCCCATGTCTGTACATAGGGACATCACGCAATATTACACTTGCGTGCACAGGGCTGCTAAAAGCTGTTTGCCATGAGGGGCTGTGCATGGCGGTTTGGGAGCACGCAGCGATGTCCGCTCAATCCAGCAGAACAGCAAGGCATTGGCAGGGGTGTCGGTAAAGCTGGCGCTACAAACCTTTTGTCTTCATGCACTTGTTGCCTGTGCTTCACCAGTTCGGACAAAATGCCATCCAGTGCCTCTTGAAAGTCAAAGATGTTGTGGGAGCACTGAGAGAGCTCCTCGGCGACCTGCGGGTGGGGAGGAGAGGTTGGGGCCGGCTGCTCCGAACGCTGCCCGTGCCTGAGGATGCTCCCCGGCCCCTCACGGAGCCGCCCGCGGGGGCTCACCCGCTGCAGCCTTGTCTTCACCATGGCCACGTCCTTCAGAGCCGGCACCCTGCTGCCTGCAGGAACAGCCTCGTACCTGAGGGAAGTCAGAGAATGAGTGTTCCTTAAGCAGAATGTGAGCCAGAGGCAGCTGTCACCTGGGCAAAGAAAACCCATCCTGTGGTGGAGGCAGCGGCAGCATCCCTGGGGGAGCCGGGCTGCCATTTGCTCGGGCAATAACTCTGCATTCGGGGTAACGGCTCTGAGCCACAAGATGCAAAGTGCTGATCCAGTAAAAACTCGCCCTGTTGTGTCCGATTTGTTCCAAAATTGTTAGCTTCATACGGATCGGCTTTACGCCAGATCAGATGTTCTCTGCCTCCCTGCAGCTGGCATCAGAGTGTAACGCTGAGCGGTGCACGCTGGCTAAGTCAGCAGAAATACGCCTGATGCAGACCATGTTGGAAGGGATGGATAAGCCAGCAGCATCCAGCTGCAGCGTTAGTGCTCTTGGCACTGCAGCCCTGTGCTAATCTGGCTGAAGTCAATGGGAACCATGTGTCCCCATCTTTTTAGATGAAATGGAAATCAAGAGACTTGCTAAATTGAAAAGAACAAAAGAACGGCAACGCAGCAGCAAAGAATTTTCCACTACAACGACAACAAAACAGAAAAGCAAAATAACCGTGGGTTCCTTTAGATACACTGGGTTCAGCTTTCCCTGGGGCAGCGCGGGTGGGAATGGATGCATCGGTTACGGCGAGGACAGCCCAGGGTTTCTCTGTAATTCAGCCTTCGGTGAATGCTCCATTAGTGGAGCCTCTTCAAGGGAAATAAAAGACCTCTCATCGTGGCCGGTGTGGTCGGGGGGGGTGCTGGCTCAGTGGGAACGCAACACGACGGGCTGCCGGCCGCCCTCCCGGCACTGCCCGATGCTCCCCGCACTCGGCTCTCCCAGGCTGTGTGCAGGGAGCGGGGTCAGCGATGCTGGCCAGGCCCTGGAGAGGACCTGGCTGCTGATGCCATCCTGCTGGGTATTTTAACTCTGCTGGCAGCAACAGCTCTTTTTCCCTTTCCCACAAGCTGGCAGCAGCAGCCCTGCCTCCTCCTCGCTCTGTGGTTCGCAGGCTGTTGCGGTCTGAAAACCCCAGAGCAGGAGCCAGGGAGCGAGGACTAATTCTGGGCTCCCGTGAAGCCACGGACTGATCATTAAAAACTGAAGCAAAGGGGGAGAAACAGCCAGGGTGGCTCATTTCCCGCAGCCTCCACATACAGTGTAAAATCCTCTTACCTCCCAGCTACCAGCTTATTCCTGGAATTTTACTTATTTCTGATTATTCAGGCACCTTTGAGAGTCCCATATCTTATCTGCAGCAGCCTCAGGGCACCGCTGGTGCCCAGCGCCTGCGGCTGCAAAGCCACACTTACAGCACGTGGGTCTTCACCTCAGTGAGCTGCAGGCAGGTGAGCACCGAGAGAGCCCCTCTCCTCTGCTCCAAAATCCTCGAGCACTCCGTTTTCAGGTTCCCGCTGCCAAGAGAGAAAACAGCCCGTCCAACACGTGCTCCTGGCAGCCCGACCTCCATCCCAGGGCCGGCCACGTATAGCGGGGGGTTAGGATGGAGCTGGTGGCTTCTCTCTGGCTGCTTGTGAGAAAATGGGGGGCTGGATGCATGTAAAACTGGGTGCAGCTCCTGGGCAGGGGGACTCTTGCCCGCTGGGCACTGTCCTGCCACTGCACAAGGAGCTCCGGCCCCAAGGGAAATGGGTAGGACAGTGAAAATGGACAGTGATAATATTAATAGTAGTAGTAGTAGTAGTAGTAGTAGTAATAATAATAATAATAATAATAATAATAATGCTGTTTTCCTCAGCACCTCCTGAACTGAAAAAAGTGACTTAAAAGTAGGGACAGGAGCATCCTCACATCACTGAGTGCTATTTTCCTATAGGTCCTCATCTGGGTCAGCCCCGCCGCAGCCTGGCACACGTGTCCCCTGTAGTGTCCCCAGTACAGGGAGGACACACTGGCCATCGTGCTGTGCTCCCCCCCGTACCCTGTGAGGATACCCCATGGTCCTGCACTGCCTGGGAGAGGCTGGAAAACCCCGAGCAGTTTCACTCTTAACACACAAAGCTCTCGGTGCCGGGAAGGGATGGGTCACCCCCACGCCGCCCACGACAGCGGTGGCTCCGGCACTCACATCACCCAGTGGAGACCTCTCGCCAGCAGCTCCCGGCAGTGCCGCAGGGCCTGGGCGATCCGCAGCGTCTGGTGCACGGCACCCACCGCGCTCTGGAAAGCAAAGGGCACTGCTGGCGGCTGCGCCTCCGCGGCCGGGGCTCCCCACGGGCTGCGCAGGCACCCCCACCTACCTTGGCTGCGCTGCAGTCGGCCACCACGTCCACCTTGGGGACAAACTTTGGAAACTCAAGCGCCGCTGGAAAGACAGACAGTGGTCACGGTGCTTTGGGGAGCCAGCCCGGAGCCCCCGAGCTGCGGCTGCAGACCCACAGGGATGCCTCATGCCCGCCAAAGCAAACCCCGCAACTGCTCAGGATTTCAGGCACAGGAGCAGCTGCAACGCTGGGGGCTTAGTGCAGCTCTCGAAGATATTTTGGAAATGCGGACAAAGGCATGAAACAGCTGCAAAGCCTGGCATGGTGGGTGGCTGCAGAGCAACAGCACACGGCAGGGGGAAACTGACCCTGAAACCTCCGAATCCTGCTCCAGCATCATAACCCCTCCACCTCCTACGGTGCATTGGAGTCCATTAGGGTAATAATTCAAGCAAATCTCTCTTGTGGCACCCACCCCGTCCCCAGATGGGGCACGCCGTGATGCATCTCCAAGCCAAGGGTACTCACGGTCTCTGTATCTGACTCCTACCACGTCTTCTGGTTGCTCAGCAGAGCTCAGCAGGGTCAGAGGGTTGTGCTCTGTGGTTTTGCAGAAACTATGAGCTTGTAGATTAGGATCCAACTCATACAGATGACCTTCAAAAAAATATTCTTGATGGTGAGGGACTATGTTTGTTTGTTTGAAGACAGTGTCTAAGAACTTGGTGGTACTGAAATGAAAAAGAAACGTAAGCAAGGAGGTGAGCACTCAGATTTCCATTGTTTTTACAGCCTGCCACCCTCTTCTCGTAGCAAAACGTCCCAGAGGTCAGTGGAGCTCCTTGGACAACCTCCCTGGGGCTCTCCGTGTGCCATGCCAGGAGCTGACAGCTCCTCTTTAGTGCACTCCCCAGCAAAGGCTGGTTTGAGCCCGGTTTCTTTTAACCTGGTTTAACTGCGGTGCAAAGGGAACGGGCGCTCCCCCGAGGTTCACCTACTGAAACTGAGGCTCCTGAGCTCAATTCCCAAATCCGCTTTTAACACAGCCTTGGCATCCTTACGTGTTGTAGGTGTGGATGTAGATGCGATGCGAGGAAGCCTGCTGCAGTGAGAAGACATCAACCACAATCCTGTGCAAAATGTCATTGGTTTCTGCAAAAAACTGGTCGAATCCCCAGCATTTCTCCTGATCCGCCTCCAGGATATTAGCCAAAATGGGTATCAGCTGGTCCTTCAGCCCCCTGCAGCAGCAGAAGAGATGTTTGCACAGACGAGGATAACCCTGAGCCGCAAACACGGTGACCCGTGGGGCCGGGGAGAGGAGCAGCCCCTCTTCTGCAGCTGAGCTCCTGTACCGACGGAGCCGCTGCCCTGTCTCGCACCCCCTTTTCCCAGCTGTAAAGCAAAGACCTGGTCTGAGAGCTGTGACACCTGCAGATGAAAAGCTCTTCTGCCTCATTAAAACTTCCCGTGCAGTCGGAGGTGGGATGCCCCCTCCAGCCACGGTGCCAGGACAGGAGACCCGCAGCAGGAGCCAAGCCTGGCAAGGGACACTCACGTGGAGAGCCGGCAGGTGATGGGCAGCTCGTAGCTCCACTCGATGCTCCCGTTCTCCTGCCTCTGGACCCCCGCGATGGCTCCGGGAGGCTTCTCGGTGGTAATTTTATACCTGTTGAAAGGAAATTGCTATCAGGTGAAACGAGCCAAGTGACCTCTGTTCGGGTGCTGCGTTCCTTGGGTTCAGCAAAGAGGGAAAGGGCAGAGCACGGATGGGCTGGGAAAGACACGATTCACAGAAAGAAAAAGATGCACAGGGGGAAAATGCTTCAAGAAACAGTCCAAAAGTTTCAGGCAAATGTTAACCCTGCCTCCTCTTCCAGCTGTTTAGCCACAAAGTCACGAGGATGCATTTTGTGGGCAAACGCGGTGAATGGGGCACAGATCCTTCACCACACAGCACGTGCACGCTCTCCATAGCGCAGAGAGCATGGAATCAGCCACCGGCTACATTTCAGGGTTTTCTAGGCTATACGGGATTTAAGTGAGCAGTAAACTACAGCTCACAGTCACAGGGTGCTGCTGGCACGCACCAAGCCACAGCCAGGTTGTCCTGCAGCCCCCAGGGCCACCAGCCACGGTCCCACATCCCCGCACAGCAGCACCCAGCCCTCCCAGCTGGACGCGGTACCTACATGATCTCCTTGTTCCTGCGAGGTCCCCCGAAGGGGACGAAGGGGAGGCCGCCGGTGGCAGCGTGGTAGAAGGTGACGCCGATGCTCCAGAGGTCGACGGTGACGCCGTACGCCTTCTGCTGCGGCTTGCGCAGCACCGCTCGCTCGTACATGTCCGGGTGCTGCAGGGATGAAGCAGAGAGCTGCACTGCCAGTGCGTCCAGCGGGTTTGCAGCGAGCATCAAGCCCTGGGCGCTGGGATTGAAAACTGACTGCTCGCTTTGGCCTCTTCTACCGCTGGATCGTCCAAACAAAACGTCACCTGTAACTCTACAAAAACGCTGAGCCCCTCCCTCTTCGAAAAATGTGGCTCCTTTGAGATTGGGCTCTCCAAGTCACTGCTGCTCTCGGCAAGTTGCCCAGCCATTGGATGGAGGGGTGGGGACCAGCTTCCCCCAGGGGCCACCGGCCTGGTGACACACTGTACTCACGAGATATTCCTCTGTCCCGTAGACAGACACAAACTTTTCATCATCATCCAGCTCTCGGGCGGCCCCAAAATCCGTCAGCTTATAGATACTCTGCCCGTCTTCCCCCATCAGCCGCATGATGTTCCCGGGTTTGATGTCTCTGTGGACAACGCCGTTCTCGCGGAGGTGGTTCATCCCTGCCACTGCGCACAAGGGGGAAGGCAGCGTTCGTGCGTGGGGCTGGAGCAGTTTGCTCCAGCGGGTTTTGTTTAAACGTAGGAACATGAGAAGGGCCGGAGAGGGGACAAGCCCCAGGGCTGGTGGCACTTAGATGGGGACCAATGTGACTGGGGGAACGGAGAGGACGAGCGAGCACACGGCAGGACACTGCCCTCGTGCTCCCCCATCGTGGGGCTCAGCCTGTTCCCACGGCTGCTGCCTGGAGCAGCTCTGCAGGGAGAAACCCTCGGGCTTCCCCTCAACACAAAGCTCACAAACCCTTCGGGCGTGCAATTTCTGACCGCTCAGCCCAGCCCTCACGTCCATAGCCCAGGGCTGGTGCCCGCAGGGTCCCACCAGCACCACGAGGTCCCCAGCCCGCAGCTTCTCAGCCCCAGGCTGTGCTCGTGATGGCAGGCAGCTGCCCGTCCCGGGCCGGGGGCGCAGGGACGCCCGCACTCACCCACGCATTGCAGCACGATGAGGAACTCGGACTCGGCCAAGCCGAAGGCGTTCGCCGGGTCTTCCAGCACGTTCAGCAAGCTGCCGCTCGAGCAGTACTCCATCACCAGCACCTTCTGCTTGCTGCTGCCCTGCGGCGGGGAGCAGCCGTGAGGGCTCGGCTGCTCACAAAGTGCTCAGCATTGCTGCCTGGCCCCGTGTCCCAGCCGGTGGCCTGTCCCCACCCCAGGCGGGACCAGGTCCCCTCCCTTGGCTGGCGGGTCCCTGGGTTTCTCCTGCTTGGACAAAGCAGTGTCGGAGAATGTCCCCGCTGTGCCACGTGCCTGGCCAGGGGACAACAGCAGGTGACATCCCTGCGCCAGCCCAGTGACCCAGTGCCACCAGTGCTGAAGGGCTGGGCTGAGGCTCCGTGCGGAGCCGGAGGGAGGTGGGAGGAGAGGGCAGCCCGGGACCACTGCTCCCCTCCGCAGCTCAGACGAGCTCCCCGGTGCCGCTGGCCCAGTCGGCACAGCGGGTTTCCGAGCTGAGGTCCCGCTTACCGTCTCCTCCACAGCAAATAATTTGACAATGTTTTTATGGTTCAGCTTCCTCAGCATCTCGAACTCTCTCATCTGGACCTCCTGGGGCCGGAGGTAGCTGGCATTATTAAAGACCTTCACAGCAACCAGCTCCCCTGATTTCTGGGAAAAGAGGAAAAAGAGAAAAAGGAAATGGGAGATGACGCCATGCACGTCCTAAGCAGCTCCGTCAGCTCCATTACTGCTCCTGCATGCCGCTCGGGATGCAAACTACGCTGATGGTATAACGTGTTTTCTGAACAGGCATCCCACAGCCTTCGTTCTCTCCGCTGCAAAAGCAGACTGCTGTTATTCACCTCCCTTTGCTTCCCGTCCCTGAAGCCCACGTGCTACATGGCAGTGTGTTTATTCAGCGTCATAAAAAGTTTATAGCTGGAGCTGAGGCTGGCAGCTCCCCGCCTGCTCTCTGCGGGATGGGGCAGTTTTCCTCAAATCCCTGAAGCCGCCTCTCCTGTCCAGCGCCGCGCAGAGACAGCTTCTCGATAAACTTCAAAGGCCGGCAAGGCGCAGCGTCTCTATTCCAACCCTGGCAAGTGTTTGCATGAAATATGCAAATCGCCAAGGACGGGATTTTCAAAACCTCTGGGCATTCCCCTGAAAACAGCTTCTTCACTCCACGATGCATGGGAGCGCCGGCAGCCAGCGAGCAGGACCCGGCTGCGAGCGCCCCGAAAGCTGCCCTCGACCCACAGACCTGAGCTGGCACCCCGGGGGAAGGAGCCAAATGAAAAATGAAAATAAACCCCAAAGCAGCCCCCGACGCTGCCGTCAGCCTCCGCTCTCGAAGGGAGCTCCCGGGAGGGTGAGCAGAGGGGAGCACGGGCATCCCCACGCCGTGGGGCAGGAGGGCTGGGGGGCCGCGGAGGCACTGTGGCTTTGGGGTGGCTGCCCCCCACAATGCCCCCCGCTCACCTTGTTGCGAGCTTTGTAGACGCAGGCCGTGGCGCCCTGGCCCAGGAGGTCCTCGGTGCTCCAGAGGTAGTTTGGGGTGCTCTGCATCTCCAGCAGCGCCGCTGCGGGGGTAAGCACACGGGTCACCCCGGGAGCCACTGGCCTCTGCCAGCCCCGCCACCAGACCCCGGCGTTTATCCGTCCTCGCCTGGCAATGCACGGGAAAAAAGCCGGCCGCAGGACGTGCCCCTTGGCAGGCAGCCGCCAGCCTCCTACCTCGCCGGCGCGGAGCGGGCAGCACCACGCGAAGGGCTGCGCATGGACGGAGCTGTTAGCGCTGCCAAAAACCACCCTGTCGCCGGGACCCGTCGGGGCTGGCAGCGAGACACTGACAGTTGCGAAAAAATACGAGCAAACAAACGCCGAGCTGCAAGGTGGCGAGAGGCACCTCCCCGCCCGAGAACAGAAACCTATGGGATTGCAAAACCCGCTCTGCAAGCATCAGCTGCGGCTGGAGGAGGAAATGCTTCAGCTTCCTGCTCGAGAAAAAAATTCCCAGAGTTGCAGCCATCCCCAGGCATGCTGGGCTCCGCAGCCGCTCCGCTGGCTCAGCGGCCAGGGCCGGGACGGACTCTGGTAACGGCAAATGGTGCTGAGCACTGGCCGCCCGGCAGCCCTGCCTGGGGCAGGGAGATGGAGGCAAAGCCAGACCAGGATCTGCATCCAGGCTCCGCGTTCAGCCTTCGGTAGCCGTGCCGGGCGCCCGCCGTGTGCGGGGTCAGCGCTTGGCCCCGGCCGCCCCTGGCACAGGACACAGCCTCGCATGTCGGGATGCGTTTGGGACGAGCTGCTGCCACTGCCCCGCGTTACAGAGCCGCCGGCTGCTCCGGGGTGGTTTAGCTCAAGCTGTCCATCCCCGAGAGCTGCTGTGCGGGAGGTGCAGGTCCCAGAGGCTTCCCACATCCAGCTGCAGGGGTGGCTCCTGCAGGACCACATCTCCCCATCCCCGGGAGCAGCCCTTGAACCTGACCCGAGTAAAACTGCTCGTAATAAAGTGCAGAAAAGGAGGGAGGAAGCAGGTGCAAAGAGCAAACAGCCCTGATCCTTCCCCCAGCCACAAACCCATCCCCCATGCATGTGAAGCAACGGATGCGGCCCGGCCCCAGCGCTTGCAAACGCTTCCAGAGGGGTTCAGAGATGAGCAAAGGGCAGCGGGGAGATTTCGGGGCATTCCCCGGTTCCAGCCACAGCTGCTCCCGAGCCGCACCACCAGCATCGCTCTCACCAGGAGTCACGCAGCGATTCGGATTGATCAGGTAGAGCAAGGACTTCTCATCTCAGCGACAAAAAGCGAAGGTGGCTGTGTCGGGGCTGAGCATCGCTGTTCCCCACGTGAACGCAGATGCTGTCTGTCCCACGCCGTCAGCAGGCAGCACCCCACGATGCTCACAGCAGGGCCACGGCGCAGCCCCACTGGGAACCGAACCCGGAGCTACAGTAGTGCCTCCATGGGATGTCCCCAGAGCGGGGCCAGAACCAGCCCCAAATCCTCAGCACCCAGCCCTGCAAGAGGCGGCAGGGAGAGCAGGCAGGGGCTCACGGCGAGGGCCTGCAGCTGGAAGATGGGGATGCAGGGCAGGGTGCAGGGTGGGATGTGGGATGCAGAGCAGGGTGCAGGATGCAGGGCGGGATGCAGAGCAGGGTACAGGGTGAGATGTAGACTGGGGTGTGGGATGCAGGGCAGGATACGGGATGCAGGGCAGGGTGGGATGCGGGATGCAGGGCAGGGTGGGATGCAGGACGGGATGGGGGATGCAGGGTGCTCAGGGCACGCCCCCGCTGCCTGCGCAGGACAGAGCGGGGCTGCTGTGCATCCTGCTCGCTTTCCGGCTCAGAGGCGCCCACGCCTCGCCTTGCCCAGCCTCAGCACCAGCAGCCAGGGTCTCACTGGCAGGAATTATTTTGGGCTGGTGTGGACGTGTGTCTGAAGGCCCTGTCCTCACAAAATGAAGCTTGCAAAAGTATGAGAGTACATCAGCATGTGGTGCATCCAAAAATTGATATGACACTTCACCAGTCCGCACACAAACTCTGCGCCTAACTAGTTTGCTAATTACTGCTGAGCTTCATTTCCCAGCCACCTGCGAGTCTGCTTGAGAAACCCGCCGGAGAGCTGCTGAGCTGTGGGGCACGGGCTGGCCCTTGCCCCGAGCTTATCAAAGGGGCAGATAAGGCTGGTGCCAGGTAGCAGAGTTCACGAGAGTCTGCAGCTGTGGAAGCGGAGTGACGTGAGTCTAACCAAGCGAAACTTTAAATCACTTTGATTAAAGTCAGTTTGCTGCAGCTCAGCTAACAGGAAGAGAAAGGGACAGGGTGACTTCTTGAAGTCATTTCCAGCCTGATTTTCTATGCATGTGGTAACCGTGTCCTTCAGCCTGTGCTTGTCCCCCTCCGAACGGGACCACCCATCCACCCACACAGCACCGGCCCAGCTCACACGCTGTGGGCGCTGGCTGCCGATGCAGCGCGGGTGCCTGCTGGCTGGGCTGCTGTGCGGTACCCCTCACTCACCAGACAAAAAAATAATCGATTTGAGCTGGAGATGCTTGAGAAGCCTTTCCCCACACAGAAAAAAAACGCAACTCATTACTCATCTCAGGCCACCACTGAAATTGCAGATTAGCGCAGTTAACGCAAGGAAGAGGGGCAAGCAAAACCTCCGGAGGGAAATTCCAGCTGAGTTTCTTCTAGAGCTGCCCAAAGGCAAGGAGCCGCTGCGGGTGCAACGGTGCATCGTGCACCACGTGCTCGCCCCCCGCACCCGCTGCGGCTCTGCAAATTCAGCTCCTGCACAGGAGGCCCGGGGGTGCGAGGAGCCCGTCCAGGGGCAGCGGGAGAGGACAGGGGCCCATCCTGCGGTTCAGCTCTCTACTGCGAAAAGAAACTGAAACAAAGATTTTTAAAGGCAGAAAACCCAGACTCAGGCGTTTTCTGAGACTTCTGACCTGTGCATGTTGCTTCAGCTTTCACTGATGGGCGAGCAGATTTGGGCTGCTGAGGGGTAAAGACAGGAAGGAAATCATTAAAATGTTTTATAACACCCAAAAAAGATTATGTGCAGGCTGTGCTGCAAGTCTTTTCACCCAGTTCTTCATTGCCGTGCCTGAACGGAAACCACCACACCTTGATGCCAGGATGGTGCCAGCCCTTGGAGCCCAGGGACCCCAGGACACCCCGGTTACCCCAGCGGCTCTCCCGGCTGGTTGCACAGGCAGGACCAGCCTCGGTGGGAGATCCCAGCCCAACCCCAGGAGCTCACCCGCCGGGTTTTGCCCTGTAGCAGAGCCTGGCTCCTTTCAGACCCCCCTATCCCTTCTTTTGTGATCCTTTTAAATTTTAGAGCTTATTTCCTTTCCCTGGTTGCCCCAACAGCAGCTTTTATCCCCCCCGTCTCAGGGCTGACCCCCAGATGCCATCTGACCTGCTCGGACTGTTCGCACCCACGGTCACACAGCGGTAAATCACACCTAGCACCAAACACCCAGCGAGACCCCGGGGCCGTGAGGTGCCCACGGGGGATAAACCCTGCGTGTGATGTGAGTGCCCGTCTCGCACAGGCTGGGAGAGCAAGAACACGGCCTTGAACGCAAGTTTGTGATAAAAATAATTGTTCCAGCTGGTGGCAGCAAAGCCTAAAAAATAAAGGCCAAGCAGCGTGCTCTGCCTGCAGCAGGCACCTTGTCCTTGGGGGGCTTGGGATGGAAAACTGGGGCACAGCGTGGGGAAGCCCACGGCCCCAGTGCTGTCCCCACGCTGTCCCTATGACAAACCTGCTCCTGGGCACACGCCGAGCGTGGGACACGTCCATGAGAGACCGCGGTGCGTGCCGCTGCGCCGAGCAGCCCCAGGGACGGCCTTGGCTGCAGGCACCCGCTGCACGGGGCTGCACGGGGCTGCACGCTGGGTTGCACACCGGGTTGCACACCCGGCTGTGTGCGAGGCTGCACGCCCGCCTTTGCCTTCGCCTGCAGCACAGCTCGGCCCAGCAGAGCAAAGCAAAGCAGGACCCAGGTGTGGCCTCGCCGCGTGTCCCATCTCTGCACAACCAGACCCCCTGGTCCTGCCCGGAGCATCGCCTCTCCCTCCCTTGCCGCCCCTTCACAAGTGACCGAATCCTCCCATCACTTCATCTGTTAAAACCAAACCTAACAAGGGGTTTGTGAGGGGAGGGTCAGACCTATCTGCAGGTTGGAAGAAATGATGCGATCAGAAGGGTTTAAGGGATTAATTACAGTGCCCTCTGCGCTGCTGGACAGCAGCGACTAAGGGAAAATCAAAAATCATTTGTTAGCTGTGTCATCTCGTTACCTTTCTGACTCCCTATTTCATGCTTTTAAAAAAAACCAACCAACAACAACCCAGAAGCCACCTGCGTCCCCCAGAAATCAATGGAAACTAATTGAAGATTCTCTCAGATGGAAGGGAAGCAGGATCCACCCCAGCCATTGGTTTATCGGGGATGGCTCCCAGCTCACCTGGCCTCTGTGGCTGATCCCAGAGGAGGCAGAGCCCCGTGGGCAGCGCTCGGGCCATGCTCGGGCCGCCCAAGACGGGTGCGTGGCTGCACAAGCCGTGCTCCGGTTTCAGGGTCTGCGCTGCAGTTTCAGTTTGACACCGATGCCGGGCAGGGCCCTCCCACCCAGTGCAGCCAGAGTTTGGTAAAACCCTGCCAGCCGCCCGCAGCAGGACCGGGCACCGGGGTGGCAAAGGCAGACGACAAAAGCACCACGACAGCCTCAAACTGCAGTGCCCAGATAAAAAAAACAAATTACTTTGTGTATTAGAGGCACAGGTCTGTCCCACCTTGCTGCAAAGCAGACCTGCACTCTGCAGAAAACTGTTTTTTTTTCAGCAAAACAAGCTTCTGGAGCAGATCTGAGACCCAAGAGGGGGGTGTCACAGAGCAGTTGCTGCCTTGCCCACCACGGGTGCCCAGCCTGCTTAAGGCGTTACCATTTAGGCTGCTGTGATTTGAGCTACCAAGCTCATGAGTAAAAGCATCCCGGCTTTCCAGCTCTTGAACCCCTACAGCAGCTGCTTTTAGAGGAGACGTGGGACAGCACCAGCACGGGGGAGCGGCTGCCCTGCCTCCTCCTCGCCCTGGTCCCCAGGGAGCGCAGGGATGCTCGGTCCCCGCAGGAGCTCACCCCAGGGACAGTGGGGTGGGTTGTCCCCAGCTGACTTTCAGCATAGCACAAAAGGGCTCGGTTAAACATCAAACCTCACCATAAATAATTAATTCCTTGAAACCTAAACGAAGAGAATCCAAAATGACGAAAGCCTGACACTGCTGCCCCACCGTGCTCTGAAAAAGGCATATTGAAAAACTGAGATGGGGGACAGCCAGGAATAATAATAACGATCCAATCCATAATCTCAATCTTAAATCCTCTTTCCCAGAGACAGTTGGAGGCCCACCCTCTCCAGGAAAATGATGAAGATTAAGCATTTTTAAATCAGGTCACTGCAAGGGAAGTTTACGTTCTACTGAATCCTGCTATTCCTGGTAGGTGTGTGCAAGCCAAGGCTGGGGAAGCGCGGGGCTCTGCCTGCGGCGGGGGCTATTTCAAAGCACCGCAGTCGAGTCACTTATTCTTCAGATCCCCCTTATCGCCGCGCTACGGACAACGCTCCTTCCCCACTGTAACCAAGCATCCCAGCGCCTATGAACGACCCTGCGTATTTCTGCATCCCGCAGATTCGTCCTCACCTACTTACCGGTGCCAGTCGCTGCTCAAAGAAAATTCCCAAGGATTCCCCTGAATTCCCAAAGTTGGTGCCGCCTGCCGAGGAAGGCACCCGCAGGCGATGCTCATCCTCTCCCTCACTCAAACACAGGCACCCGCGCTCGCAGACACACGCTCGCTCACACACTCACACTCGCTCCGTACATCACGCGCCGGTGTCCATAGGTCAGTCTTTCCACCATACCCAAAACATTTATTTCTCCAAAACTATTGCTAATGACAATGGATACATTTCGTTGCCCCAGTATGGATTGAACATTTCCAACACGTGTACTCCTAATACTGTACAATACTGTACCAAAAGGAAAAAAAGGATGTACCTCCATATTGTACAGAGTTATATATACAAAGTACAATTTTACACAGTTTAATATATACACCATATATATATTGGTGTAGAAGACATGAAACAATGGAAACTGTTTTAGCAAGAACATTCCATCCCACCATTAAACAACTGCTGTTAATACAAACCCAAAACCCAACGCACCGTACGAGCCCGAGCCCGCTATTGCAGGACTGAGGTTTCAGACCAACAGAGAAAACGAAGATTTCTAGACTGCGACCGAACTTCGCTACGTTACAGCAGAACCATGACAACATCACTGCCATCCTTCAAAATGCGTCAGAGATGGTTTTCAGTAACTGCCCTATTTTGGCTACATAGAGCTGGTCTTTGAAGAACCTGCTGCTCACAAGTATTGCTCCAGCAGTTTGGCACGCTCGCGAGTCCAAGCCCATTGGACTTCGGTTATTCCAACTACAGGACTCTGCCTGGAGAGAAAGGCTGGTGAAGTCCGCTTCAGAAGTAAGGTTACTATAGTGCCTCGAAAAGGAAGGGTCCATCTGCTATTTCCGTTGCAAACTGCTAAATATTTACCCTGTATGAAGCTTGGTAAATCAAGTATTAGTACAGCAGGGAGCCGTCCTCCCTCTCCGCCGTCACCTCTTTTTGGCCCATCGTTGAAAAACGACACTCTCTTGTCTCAAACTACGTTACAGGAAGCACAAAATATAACAGGGGGGGAAAAAAAAAAAACCCTTACATTTTCCAGGCCTTGACTCGCTGTTTTGGCATCTCTAGATCCACCAAAATAGACTCCTAGAATCAAGCCTGGAAAACAATTCATCTGCCTTCTGGCGGGGCGGTCAACAGAGGCAGAGGTGAGCGATTAAAACCGGCCCTGCAGCCGCCGCCGCTTGTGCGTGATGCAGCCGCCGGAGCATCCCGGCCCCGTCAGAGCCTCAGTGGGCACAAGGCAGTGGGTCAAGTATGTTTTTGTGGTTTGTTTTTTTTTTTTTTTTTTTCAAGTACCAGGTTGTTGCACACACACAGAGACAAGCAGAAAGCTGATCCAGAGAGGATTATCTTCAAAAATGATATGTAAGCTCAAACCCCTAAGTTCAGTCCACAGCGCCAGTAAGCGCTGGGCGTTTTCCCAGACCCGGAGGCTGGAAGCATCCTGCGGGGAACAACGTTCACCCACAAGAGAACATCGCTCCCTTCCATGAAGGCCCCTAGTGCTACCGGTCCGCTAAAAAAAAAAACCCAGCTTTATGTCTATAACTGCATTTGTGGGATAATGAGCCCACAAAAAGGCTCATTATTTTTATAAAAACTAAAAGTCTCAAAAAAAAAAATCTTTAGCTTGTTAAACTCATTTTCTGTTCTGGACGAGCTCATTAGTGACGGGAGTGCCAAAATGCTTCTGTTTTCCTTTTAGTTTGTTTGGGTTTTTTTTAATAAAGCGGTTTTCCTAGCTTGTGGTTCACAGGCCAGTGAGTAAATGTATTTATACTTCGCAGCACATCCCCATACAGCCAGGGCTTGATCCTGCCAAGTGCAGGTCCCTGACCTGGCCCACTGTGCCAGCACCACAGGCCTGAGCTCAGAGGGGCAACGGGCAGAGGCCGCTCCGGTGCTCAACCCCGCGCCTGCGCTCACTACCGTGCTGGACAGGGGCCAGACAGCTCAACGTCTTACCAAATGGTCTCGATGGGTATTTTTCCACCGTTACTGTTGCCTTACTCACAAACTATGCCCTGCTGAGAGCATGATCTCCTTTAAGTGTTCCCCCAATAGGTATTTCATCAGGCGACAGAGCGTTCCGGTCTCCCAGGTACACGTACGTAAAGCATCCGAAGCGCTAACTAGAGACGTTTATTTCTATTGAAGAACATCTCTCAAATGCTTAACAAATCCCCAAGCCTATACAATGTTCAACTGAATTTGAGGTTTTGACACAGAGAAGAAGAGAAATAAGGCAGCAAACTCCATCTGCAACGACCTCCATCTTAATATTGCTAGAGCTCTTCCAAGCGCGCGGGCGAACAGCCGAGCGACTGCTCACCCTGTACCAAGTGCAAGGTGGGAAACTAGAACAGATGGAATTTCTTGCCAAACTCTGAAGTGTTTTGATTCAGTAAATAAATTTATGAGAACTTGGTTATCTTAACCTACTTCTGTGCAAGAACAATCTTGCCTTAAAAAAAAAAAAAATTAAAAAAAAAAAATCAACAAAAACTCCCCAAACCCAACACATGAGGTATTCATCACAGGAAACCCAAAGACTCTTTTTGAACAGGTATCAAAATACATACAACAATTTTTTTTTCTGCTGTCACAGTGCACTCTAATTATTTAATCACTTTCATTGCAATAAAATATCCAGTACAGATAAAGTGAGAGAGTTTGATCATGTCCCACTGCTTTGACATGAAGAACAAATTTACAAGTTATAAACTGCGAGCCTTTGGATTACCTTAGAGAGGCAGAAATTTAGCAATGGTTAAAGCACACTGCTCAATTCCCAATGAGGGAAATAAAACATAAAAGGTTAGAGCTTCAGAAACTATTAAGATTGATCACCTAAAATCGTATTTTATTTTAAAAGTTTTGCTTTGGATTATTTCAATCCAACATCTGATGAACAAGAATCCTTTGTTCATACAAAGCACTATCAAACAGACATACGTTATTCCAGTTATTAAACACTTCTCGTCTTTATATTTGACACAAACATTACATAAAAGTCATGAAAGAGAATTTCCATGGAAGAGCTAATATTTCTTCTGAATATGAAGATATGAAGTAACATCGATACCTCCCCAAGCAAACCACTGTGTCGTACGTGTCCACTCTACATTGGTCTCTTCTGCAAGATGCCCACTGGTTTTGCAGGGAGCGGTGCCGCCATTTCCAGTTTCTCCTTCCCACCTCTCCTGCAACGACTGGTCATAAAACACTTGTAGCAAATGTTCTCTCAGCCTTGTATGTTCACAGAGTGAAGCAGACAAGCTAAAAGCTTTTGTTTGTTTGTTTGTTTGTTTTATTCTCCCGTGTGTGTGTGCGTGTGTGAATTTGCTGCTGGCTGGCCAGACCCAGAGCACGTGGAAGAGGAAGGACGATCTTCAGCCTGCCATATTGCTTGCTGTAAGTTTAAGTGTCAATCACAGTGCACACCAAAATTCCAGTTGAGTTGCTCAATACACAGGTTATCCTGCTAAGCATATTCCCCTTGACAGCGGGATTGTCCCAGAGCTGTGGATGCTAGAGAATAAGCACAGTAATTCGTATACAGACAGTTGCTGTTACAGTAACCTGAAGACTTTTTTATCTCTTAATTTCCATTCATACTTCAGACCTCAAAGATAGAAAAGAGCATCTCCTCCAAATCTGCTGTGCGTGGCTGGACACTTAATTCTTAGAAACATGAATGCTAGGCATAAAAATATAAAGAAAATAAGGCATTACAAATGAGTCGAAGTAAATTTACAGAGATCCTGCTCTTGACACAGATTAACTTTGGTCATTCATGACCAAAAAGAAAACAAAACCAAGAACTCCCTACTTAAAGTAAATGCCAGAAAGTTCTGCCTGAGCAAAAAATTACAAGTTTAATTCTATTTTTCCCCAAAAGAACAAGTGATTCCTTGGTGGTAGAAGTCCATCAGAACCTGAGAGCAAAGGTCGCTGGTCGCACTGTTGGGGATCTTCCCCTGCGAGAGGAACAGGGTAAGGTCCAGTGACAGTCACACACGTACCGCGGTGCTTCCCGAGGGGAACTGCCGCTACAGATCCGCTAAGGAAAAACGAGTAATAGGAGTGTTCTCACTGAAATCTTTCCAGTGTTCCCCAATTTTCGTATGTTCTTAATTTAGGGCACAGAGAAAGTTGGTCTTTTCAAAAGCCATCATTAATATGGATATATTACATCTGTAGAGATGGGGGTGTGCGTGTGGGGAGGGACAGGGACACAGTAAACCCCTGTTCGTTTCTCCGAATAACATCCTAAATGAATCAGAAAAGTACACTGAAGAAACTGTTCTCAGAAATGTAAGTTTTGTTTCTTCTTTTTTAATTACTAAGTGCCAATCAAAACGACATTGCAGTCACAAGGAA
The DNA here is from genome assembly GCA_013401315.1 of Balaeniceps rex. Classification (NCBI taxonomy): domain Eukaryota; kingdom Metazoa; phylum Chordata; class Aves; order Pelecaniformes; family Balaenicipitidae; genus Balaeniceps; species Balaeniceps rex. Next base: position 96,406 of record VYZW01041027.1, on the reverse strand, counting down.
GCTAAGTGTGAGAAACCCACAAATTAAAAGAAATCAGCTAAACGGGAGAGGAAAATGACTTTTCTTATCTTGTCCTTGCCTGACTTTATTTGATGAAAACATAAGATGTGCAGCTTTTTTTTAAATCCCAGAAAAGTTTGGGAACAAGGTGAACTGAGGGTCAGCCAGAGTCTCCTCTCTTGCAGGACTGCGAGATCTTCTTTACCGCTGTAAGTGGCACATGTCTTTTTTTTTTTTTTAAATTAAATAAATGTTAGCATTGTGGAAAATTCTCAGTAGAGTACAAAAGAGTTCATGCAGCCTGCTAGCGGCTGAAGCACTTGCTGCCTACCATATAAATACAAGTACTAAGAATTCATTCACATGTCTGCGGAGTCCTAGGGAGGCATGCCAGTCTACCAGCGAACACGTAGGGAAGCCACTCCAGAAGCTGCATGCTGTCACGTCACCGTCCCCAGCAGCGTTTCCTACACCGCTCTATAAGAGCGGAGATCCCTAAAGCAGTTCACAGCGGTCACAGCCACCGACCGAAGCATTTGCAACCAGAAAGAGGGAGAAGATACAAAGCTTGAGAACTTCTGATTGAAGTTTTTACAGTGCTCGTAACTGGGATTTTGGTAAGGATCCATCTTGATGTATGATCAGAACAAGAACGTGTGCGTTAGTAAATGAACTCCCATCAGAGTACACTTAGTTTTCAAAAGTTAACTTATTTTTACATTCAGTCTCCCGAGACCACACACCACATCATAGCCTACGGGCTGAAAATTACACTGAAAAACAATAAAGCTGTTTTTCAATATGGGAGAGCAAAGGGGGAAAACGGCTAGATTGTCCATAAGCAACAACTGGGCTCTTTCTTATGCTCCTAAACCTCAGGAACATGTTTGTTTATATTTGCACAGACACATATTACGTATAACTCCACAAAATCTAAGAGTGTTCCAGAGTAAACTATTTTCCATGACAAGTGTCGACTAAAGGATGAGGCTGGATGGCCAAGAGCTTTGGCCCTGGGGGGAGGAATGGGGGAGCAAACAAACAAAACCAGAGGATGCGATGGAAGTCGAGACAGACCCTTAACCACCGTGGCACCAGCGGGCGACATAATAATAATAATAATGCACAAGAAACAGGCATGTCCAAGCTCCACGTAACCAGTGGCACCAAAACATGCAATAGACTAAAATCTATCCTATTGTTTCCCTGTGATAAATGAAACACAGAATATATAAGTCACTACACCAGTATTCAAAACATGATGCCACTAAATATTTCCTTCAGTGGCCAAACACTTGAACAAGGCATCAACTAGAAACCAAGATCCAACTCATCGCTTTTTGTGTGTTTTCCTCCTCAGCTTCACAGTGACCCGATATTGGATTTCCTAAGCGTGGCATGAACTGTTTTGCCTTACGAACACCACTGATGCGGGTACATGGGACGAGGTTGTTACCACTTCGTTTACTCCCAGGAAGTGCTCCCAGCAGTAAGTAGCAGTTCACAACTAACCTTCAGCAGAAGTTCAAAAAAATTAGTTAAATAGGAATTTTAACGTCTTTAACAGAGTCTCTTCATCTGAAACAATACAGTTATATCCACAGAGCAGCATCAAGTTTATCAGACAGTACAGGACTTGTCAGTAGGCTGCTGAGATGCAGAGGAGGCAACGCCGGGGCTCGTGGCATTCGTTTTGGGGAAAACAATAGGCTTCGGCCGAGTTGCCGGAGGTTTCACCTGGGTGGCCATTTTGACCGACTTCACTGGCCTGAAGGTGCACGGTATGTCGCCGGCTGTGCTAGCGCTGCGCTGGAAAGCTGGTTCAGTGTCCTTGAGGATCTGAGTGTGCAGAGGGCTGGAAGGTTCAGAGGTGGGGGCCACCACTGGAGACGTTTTCAAAGGCTCCAGGGTGTCGAGGACAACATCTGGCGTGTGCTTTACGCTGCTTTGCCTTTCCAGCTCCCGCAGCTCGTTCAGAGCAGAGTTCATAGTAGCTTCAATATCCTGCGAACACAAAAGAGAAACCGAGTGAATAACAGAACCCAGACACATAAATACAGAGATAAAAGTCAGTCTTTGAGCACGACGTATTTGTTTTCAGCCTGTAAACATCAACACTCAAATCAACTGGCGGGTCAAGGACCTTAAGGTGTCAAAGTGAAACCCACGCCAAACTACACAGCATTACACACTGAAGCCAATAAGCAGTAATATTTTCCATCAACAGGGAGCAAAATAATTGCTAGCACTGTCTCGATGCTAATCTGGTCCTTTACTGGTCCTGATGCTGCTTGGACTTCCAAGACGAGTACAATCCCAAAACGCAGCAACAAACAGAAAAGCATGTGACTCAAAGCATCAGGATCCATTCCTGTACTTCATTTGGCACGTGAGATTCAGGAGAGTAAATTCTTAAGGAAAGGAATGATGGTTTTGACACTGGCTGGTGGGCCACACACCGAACGCTGAAATCCTTGCGTGCTCTTGCTGGTTTTCCTGCTGTCCGAGTTGTCTTCCCTTCCCAGAAAGGCATTACACAGGACTCAAAATTTTAATGGTTTAGAAAACACAGAAGATTTCAGGAACATACATAGAAATTCAAGCTGTTACTTCTCTTTCACTCTTATAAAATATTACAGTTATTAACCAATACATATAAAGAGAACTTTGAGATAAACACGTGGCTTTTTTTGTTCTCAGCTGTACCAGGACCTACGCATTTGCTACAGCCCGCGCTGCGGAGCCCACTGGTGCACAGAACTCAGTGGAGAGCAGAAGAGCTCAGCCTTTCTGTGACTCACAGTTTGGCTACAGCTTTTTAGCTTCCTTAGAGGTTTTTCAGGGGGTGGGGAAGGTAAATCAGTCAAGGAATGGTGGAAGAAACCAGAGGCAGTAATCCGACACCTCCGAGTCTATCTTGAGGCCAGGCAGATTTTACTTATGAAGTTAGGGAAAATATGTAAAATGCATGATGATTATTAGATGGTGTTTGAACAGATACTACAGGGCAAAGAGAAACACTAATTTAACACAGCTTCCCCCCCCCCCTTTTTTTTTTTTCTCCCCCTTCTCTTTTCTTTTTCTCCCCAGACTCTTCTGCAGTGAAAACTTTGGAGTTAACGTTCTGGCAGGAAGAGGAGACAGAACAACTTCAGTTAGAGCTTAATTGAAAAAACAAAGAAACTGATTTATGTCAACCAAAGCCTTGGAAGGACAACGAAATATGAAGGCAACAAGAACCATATATTATAATTCCACTAGAATAAATAGGCTAAAGGTATTCACAACGGCAAAATACAACTTTCCATCAGAATATGTATCAGATTTTTATTTGGACCTTATTTATTACTTGATATTGCTGTTTTGTCAACAAAAACGATGCTTCATTTTCACATATCTTCCCCCAGCTCTTTAGAAACCTACAAACTCCTGCACCAGGCAGAGAAACCAGGTCTCCCAGGGCTGGCTTTGTAATCCGAGACCCAAGCATTCCTTGGCTTTAGATAGACCCATCGCATGCTGAAAACAGTTGGTATAGGCAACATGCGTTTGCGGGCACATCTAACAGCTTGGAGTGGGACAAAGGGAAGATCCTCCATGGAAGAGGGAAATCCGTAGCATTTACATCATTCACCCATCAGTAGCTGTCACTTGTTCAAATCTAGGTGACTTTCAATTGTTTTCTGTTCTACTTGTGAAACCACAGATGCACGGATGCAGAGGCACCACTTGTGTTTTTGTTAACAACAGTCACTGCCGTGGCAGCTTACGGTCCCAGACACAGGGACGGGACAGATCTCTGCGTACAGAGATGCAGAGAATATGCACAGAGACGAAGAATCTGCAATAAACCAGCCTGTGTCAAAATTAGCAAAGATGAAGAAAAACACTAAGAACACCTTTCCCTTTAAGCTGCACAGAAGGAATTTGAGAAGATGGTTTCCTTGCTGCCTGGTCAGTGTGTGGAGTCAGTCCCAAAAGCAGAGCTCTTGCAGAGTTAACACATAGCTGCATGTGCATTGGTAGCCTGCCCTCATTTCAAGGCACTTGTCTAAATAAATAACTAATGAAAACGAGCAGTATTACGTTCAAAGTCGGTTTCTAATCACACACTGAACCCTGTAAGCATATAAAGATGCCACTGTGAGCACTGTACAACTCAGCAGCCTGCTTTTATTTTGACTGTACTACTCCGTATGCTTCCAATGTCTAACCACAGGCAAGTTTGCACAACTGACAGGAGAATGTTAAATTGACACTAAATACTTTACTTTTCTCATGTCTTGAAGTTATGATTGTTTAATTTTTTGCTGACAGCTTTGGAATCTGTGTAACTTTCTGAAATGGACGTCTTTATTGTTGAAACTAAATTCTGAATAATGAACAGGGCCAAGTTTTTATGGAGGAAGGACCTGACTGTTTATCTTCACTCATGAAGGCGGCCTCAGTGACTTACACAAAGTGAGGTTGAAAGAGTAGACTCAAGCTGTGGAGTAAGTTAATATTGGATTGCGAGAAGGGAACGGATACGAGATTAAATCAGACTTTGCATTAAAACACCTCATTGTATCCAACATCCTTTAAGTTTCCAAAAAAAAAAAAAAAAAAAAATCTTTAAGGCAAAGCACTCCTATTTACCTGTGCAATAACTTCAGGGTCCATGGGTCGATGGTTGTTGAAGCTCTTGGACCTCCCTGCTGTCACAGTTTTCCGGATCTGCGGGCTGTCTATCCTGTTCTTCAGAGACGAGTGTCGGCTGATAGAATTGAGGCTGCCATGGCCACTGATGGAGCATTTATCTGGAACCTCCTTGGGAAGACTTTGGCTCATAATGGGCTGAGATGAGGGTCTGGAACCGGCTATGGCTCCTGGGGAGGCTGGTTCTGCCATTGAACTACCTAGTCCATGGCTGTCACTTTGACGGAAGGCTCTTCTGATGCTGCCTGACTCTGGTTTCTTTCTTTGCCTTCAGTCACAAAAGCAAAACAAGTCAATACAAGCAGGTACACATAACGGGCTGTAATTTGAAGATATCCCCCCAAAACAACACAGAGGACAATGGGAAGAGACATGAAGATACCCAGATTACAAACACACCCAGGATTTTAGGAGTCATTGTGAAACAGTAAAATTATAAACCATTCCAGTTTAACACTTCTAAAACAAGACTGAGTTTCTGGCAGCTGTGCACATTCACAACAGAAACAGAAAACTTGGATGGAACGTAATTAACTTGGTCAAGAAGAAAAGAATTTATATTTGAACAAAAAAAACCCTCTGTGCCATCAACAGGTTTTGATGATGTGTTTTATTACATTAGAAGAGCAGAGCTACAATTTTTGACTGGAGGACACAGTATAAGTCTACTAAGCTCCTGGCCCAAGGCACCAAGTTATTATTTTCAGAGATTGGCAAGCAAAGAACCCCATAGTTTGGGGTTAACGATCATTTCCAATATTTGCTGGTGGTAATAGATGTTTCTTTTTCACTGCTTTAGCAGGACCATGAGGCATTATCTATATAGGGCTACAGATATAACAAAAGATGATGTCAAATGGATGAGCTGGTCCAAACAATTTAGTTTCTACCCCAGCACCATGCGGTCTGACAGCACGATCCCATTCAAATCCTATCAAGGCCAATGCAGCAGAATACTTTATGCCATAGGTCTGAAGCTTGGCATCCATTATACAGGGAAGGATCCATTTATGTATAGCACCAGCCCCATGAAAAACTGCAAGAAAGTGTTAACTCCAGTAGGATTTTGGCATCCAAATAATAATTCAGTGGGTGGCACAACTGTCATTGCGAAACCATCTGATTTAATTTTGCCCAAGTCTGTTCACACATAGGTCAGAAGATTCATTCCTAAAGAAAAAACAACAAAATGAGTCTTATGCTACTATTGCTAAATATCAGTTTCCCTAGTAAAGGGAAAAAAACTGGAGTGGACATTACCCGGGCTTCTTAAAAACACTATGTACAACACTACCAAAACGAGCAGACGGTGAAGCTCCAACATAGCTCTGTTCGTTACACAAATCTTTCCGTACCTGGCAGAATGGCATACTTCACTGGCTCATACAATAAGTACCATAAAAGAAAGCCCAGATCCCAAGCTCATGCAGATTAACATAGCTTCACCGATACCAATGGAGCTCTGCCGACTCCCATAAACTACGGACCAGGCTCTGTGTAGGACATTAGCAGGTCCAAACCTTTAAAAAGGATGTATTTCTGTTAATGCCTTTATAGACTACATTCTGTTAAATTAACTGAAAGTTAAAAATATCCACTCCCATAAAACTGTAATTATCATATTGATACCTTCACTGCACAAGAGATTTTTTTTTTTTTTTTAATACTAAGGAAATAAACAGTAAGATATGGGGGATAAGTCTGCTCTAGAATCGTTAAATAACAGATCAAGAAATTTAGTCTGTTACTAGCTTAATTTCCCAGGTTTTTTTATTGTGTTTTTATTTTTATTTTTTTATTGAGTGTTGGCTAAAGTAACAATTTCTGGTTGAGGAGGTAAAGTTAGAGCAACAGGGAGGTGTGTTGTTTCACTGCAAGCATATGGTTAGTAACCTAAGGTGAGAAGCGCTGGAGAAACGGAAGAATGTTACGGGCAATGCCAGATGGTGGGATTTAAGGTACGTCATTTAGCACAAAACGTGACACTAGTTTCTGAAGAAATTGTCCCCCACCCCATAAAACAAAACATGTTAAATGTAAACGAGACATAACAAATCACAGAACATAACAAGGAATGGGAACACACAATTACAAGAACTCACTCTGCTATTCCCCTCCCTTTCTCTGTGTGCTGAGCTTATAAAATAGGACATATTTGGGAAAACGGGAACAGATGGCACCTTGGGGATAGGGAAGAGAAGCCAGTGGGATTTTAAATGAACACTGGCCACACTGGTGACAGAGAGAGAGAGGGGGGGGGACAGGAAAATGTGAGCAAGTTAGAAGAGGGGGAAGCAGAGAATAATGGTGGCAGTGCTCATTAGTTAGCGTTTTTCAGGGAAGGAAATATTTTATTGGACTCACCACCAAGATCTTTACAGTCAAGTAAAATAATGCAAGGCTGGTTCTTACTTGTTGATGTTTGCAAGGTAAATATCTGCGACGTGACCCCCACTTGGGCAACTGGCACCAGCTCTAGCAGTCACTTTTTCTTCCGGTGGCTCAGAATTTATTTCTATTTCAGACTTCGGACTGGATCTTTCAGAGATACCATCCTCACTAGGAAGGAGAAGGGAAGGAAATCACAACCAAAACAGGACCAACAGCACTGAATTTCAAATACAGCACTGCGTAGGTAAACATACATAGAGGACAACAGCACTGTGCTAGCATCTTTCTCTTAAGAATCATTACGTGTCTTTCAAATGAGAGAGCAACCTGATTTCTGTGAGCAACCTGGAGATCCCAGCTCTGCATCTTTAACAGGCTGGCAGCACCAGAACAATTTTTACATCGTGCCTCCACATACGTGGACACCTACGCCTCTGCGGAGCTCTGCTTGTTTCAGGAGGACTCCCTTCTTGCAGGGGAGGTCGAAGGATGAACTCTCCCCACCTGGTGTCAACATCTTGACACAAACACTCCATTCCACACCTGAGTTTTAAGCAAGCCCATCTTGCAGATGGGCTTAAAGTGTAACATACGTGTCTTGAACGACGATATACTGATGAGGAATAAGGCCGTCAATTCCATTGTGGCGTCCCTCCCACCAGTCATCTGAGGCCCGCTGATAGAGTAAGAGAGAAGCTCCTTTTTTAAAGGACAGCTCTCGTGCAGTCCTGCCAATGTAGTCGAACTTCGCTATTGCTTCTATGGGCTCACACTCTAGGAGATAGAAGGGAATAAACAGTAATTCACTAAACACTCGGGCTCAGGTAAGTATTCAACAGTTTAAACCTACCACAAAACAGCTTATGACGAGAGCATGGAAGAGGATAAAGGGTTGCTTCGTAAGGCAGCAGAGGGTTGAAGGGTTGAAGCAGTCAGATTCAGAGGGGAACCCCTATAACACGAGGATGTTGCAGTTTCAGCATTTACCTAACCTCTACATGGTGGACACATTCACGTTTTCCAAGTCATAAACCCACTTACAGCAATTCAAGTGTACAAAGATGGAAGTGGCACTGGCAATATTAGTATCTCATTAAAATAAAAAAAAACTTGCAAAGCTGGGTAGCAATCAGGCATGTTCCAGACAAAAATCTGCCTATGGTACGCTTTCTTAAAGGCAGCTAAACTAAACCTCCTGGGCAGGCAAGCAGGAGTTGTTATTAGCATTTAGGGAGGGAAACATCCTCTGATTCCAAGCTGCTTCAGAAATAAAGCATCTATTCAGAAGGACATTTCTGCTGCCTGTGAGGTTCACCTGACCCAGGAGACCGGATTCTGGCACCGTGGGAGGCCGTGCTATTCATCGAACTGTCACGGAAGTTAACGAAAACATTCAGTGCCTCCGCTGCTGCGGTTTGTGCAGCCATCAGGAGAGCAAGCGGCTTCCCCAGGCTCCGTACAGCCAGGCTGCACCATGCACGCTGAGCACAGCAGCGCTGTGCTTGGAGCTGCACAACGTGCTCCAAATCTGACTGCTCCTACTTGAAAAGCTCACAGAAGAGCTACAGCCATGCTGTGTCTGCAACCAGCCACTAATCCGGGTCCCTGTAGGACTCTGATATTATACAGAGGGACAATATGGGCATTTAGACGCTCAGGAAAATCAATATGAAATTCACGTGGATTACTTTTAAGACTTAGAAAAATCTGCCATTGGTTGAGTCTAAATATATATTAAGCCAGCTCCCAATTCTAGGCAGGAATCAGGGGAACAGAGATGAGCTCAACCACAAAGCCCCAGTGGACTTCAGCCTCTAATTACTTTAAAGAAGCTTTAACACAGCCAAGCAGTCCACGGAAATTGAGTTCTTTCCTGGAGAAAGGGATTTGTGGTTCCTCTTCCTGCACAAGGCAAGATACACTATTTCATACAGAGATCTCCTCTGCAGCACGGGAAGCTTCTACAGTGTGAGAGCCAGCCAAAAAGACTGGAAGGCCAAACATGAGCCACGGCTTTTACAATTATTCCTTGGGAGAGGATACGCTCAAGAATTAGGTCTCCAAGGCTGCCCATAGGCAGGCAAAGTAGTAGCTGGGCTTAATATACAGTGTAAATCCATCTGAGCGAGCTGATGCTGCAGTACCACCGTCTCATCAGCTGGTCTGAGAGAGCAGAGCAGAAGCATCCCCCACCAAAGAGCCCCATCAGCATCTGTAGTTACAAAGCACAAAGTGACCGAGCGCTGAGGGCAATCAGCAACAGGATCTGCTAGAATGACTCCCCAACAATTAATTTCTCCATTACTAAACCAGACAACTCAGAATTCTGTCAAATCACACATTTTAGGCAAGCCTGTGGTCAGCCTCACACGAATCCCATTATCAGCCCTCAGCAACCAGCGAGAGATTTGCAAGGGTGAGAAAAGCCTGGCCCATTTTTTCAGCTTGCGATAGCCGCCTTGCTCCAGACTCCCTAACGCACACGGTTATCTGGTTTTGGTTCCTTCTTTCCTCTTGCTTGTTTTGCCTCTCGATCCAGCTTGTCCATAACACTAAAAAAACCTGATAATGCTGGGTTTTGGTGTCCCCCTCCATTTACGAAGGGGATGGGAGTGTGGTTTTGTGAATTCCATCTGTTTCATTAAGAAGTGTTTATTGTTCCAGATGAGTGCGGCACTCAGGTTTCTTATGTTTCCAATTTGCTTTTTAGGACTCTGGCTTTCGTCCAGAGAAGTGATTTTAGACTCTAATTTCCAGTAGCTTTTTCCTACTACACTTATGCTCAGAGAAGAAAGCTGTGCGAATACAGAGCAGTAAGGCTAAGCCAAACAATTACCCCTGCCAGTCTGACAGCCTGTGCAGGAAAGCAGCAATTTAAAATCTTTCCACTCATGCACATAATTTAATGAACACACGACCTGCTTGTCTTTCAGCATTTCTGACCTCTTATGCCTGTCTTAAACCAGACTGTCCACTCACTCGTACAGCAAAGCTGAGTGTCAACAGCACAGATGCTCTGCAAAACACGACCTCTCCCCCCATCCCAAAACCAATTCCTTCCTTCAATGAACGCGGCTGGGACGACAGCTTTACTTTGAGAGGACTAGTGCCAGCCTCACGAAAGAGCTAAAGGAGCAAGCACTTGGTCACATCCAAAGACTGAAGGAGTGAGAAAAACCTAAGAACATCCGTCCCGCTGAGTCACGGAGCCGTACGCTGCATTTCCGACAAGTATGCCCGAGGTGTGACACTGCACAGCTCAATTAGAAGGATGTGAGACTCCTTAGTTAACCAGACTTTGCTGCTCCCTCAAAAAGATAGAGGCCCAGCTCCCTCCTCTGCTTTGGTGCCAAACGCTCCCTCCCAAATGCTTCCTATGGAATATTCCGTGTAGGTTGCAGAACTCCATCCAAAACGCCTCCAAATTTTACCTTGCTCAGGGGCCCCACGCAATCTAGTTCCAGAGGCTGTAAAACAGTGTCCTTCTCTAATCTCTAACTGCTCGTTTTCCCATCATTGTGCCCTCACAGCTACATGAGCAATCTAAAAATCCCATACAGAAACAACCCAAGTACACCCCATGGTGTTTCAGCCTGCAGGCTTTAGTCCCAGGCTTTACAGATGCGGGAAGAGTTAGCATTTCCTTCATTACAGCAATGAAATTGCTCCTTCTTTAGGTACAAACTCAAAAAGGACATGTTTTCATGCATTTTTAAGAAGCTAACACTTTTCAGAAGGAACACTCCGTTCAAGACAGACAGCGAACTCATGGTTCATTCCCGCAGGCTTTGTGTTTCCTCCCAACAACCTTGGTGAGGAGTCGCTGTGACAGTGCTTGACCTTGCTAAGGGAGAAGGGATTTTCCAGCATTTCCAGCAGTGCGCAACATCGTTTCCTTTGTTATTGGTGTGTGAACACCATGAAGCCAGCAGGAGCATGGCAATGCCATGGGAAAGGTTTGTTAGTCAACTGCTGGAGGGAAAAGAGCAAAAAGCAGACAGGAGCACATGGCAGGGCTCTTGAGCAAATTCCTAAAGACCAGCTCAAAAAGCAGCCACCTAATTTTAAGGGAATGCTACCTTCTTCCCACCTTCACAACCGAGGCCATCACAAGTAAAACCGTCGCCGAACTTACTTAGACAATTGCAAGGGGCCAAAACCCAAGAATAAAACCATATTCTGTCCTGTTTTGGTCAGTCTGCTTTACATGCTGGTCAGTATTCTGGGGACCACCGTTTCACATCAGTAACGTAATCTTTTTCTTCTGTTCTGGATGGAGCTCACATGCAGCTGCTTCCCATCGCAGAAAGAGGCTTTGGAAGTATCAACAACAGACACTCCAAGACTGCGGTGTCACCTTTTCCTTAGGAAATATCGTGAAATTCTCAGCGCTGGCACCCCTTTTTTCACTGATCAGACAAGAAGGGTAACAGAGTTTGCCAAAGACAACCCAAAAAACTAGAGAGGCCACCAGGACCCTCTAGCCTAAAACCTGGCTCCCAGTGGAAGACAAACAGTTTTTCATTTTATTTTGCTGGCTTCCTTAAAGCAGTAGCACTGGGGCTTAAGGCACTCACAATTCCCTTGCCAAAGCTACCGAAAGGGGAAATGCCTGGCACACGCAGAGGGGAGCGGGAGCACATGCTGACACATACCCAGCCTTTGGCTCTACGCTTCCCCCATGCCTTCCAACGCCAAGATCCTTCTACAGACGAGCTCAAATAGTCATGCAAGCTCGGAGTGTGCCCAGGCCTGCTGCTAAGATAAGATACCCCTGAAAAAGGGATACTTTAAAAATAGTCAGGTAACTTCGAAAGATTCCTGTTGATCCCATACCTTTTTACTTTTTGACATCAAATGCTGTATGTGATGTTTCAAATGACTATTCTGATTTAAACTCCACTTTGGACCTAACTTTGAACTTAAATTGCGAGGCACTATCTCCTCTGCCTCCCCCACAGCAGGTCGCACCAGTTAACCAAGGAGTTAATAGACTTTGCATACCATCATCACTGGTGTGGTGTTCAGCCGTAACATCCTGAACCGAGTCTTCTGTTGAGGCTCTCTCCCCATGAGGACTTTCGCTACAACAGAAGGAAATAGAGAAGATGCTTTACACTGGTAGAAATTGAGTTTCCTTATTTACAAAAATCAAAGATAACTTAACCAGGAACACCCTTATCAGAAGTCAATATCTAGGTTCCACTGCGACAGACACTTTGCAGATGCATTTGTACCTACTGAAGTCAGTGTGTCTAAAAATCAAGCCAAGTTCTTACTTGATCAAGCAAACCGAACATCTTTGTTAACCTTCTTGTATGCTGCCAGGAAAGTCCAACTTCAGATCATATAACCCTGACCTCTGGAGATGTTCAGAAGTCAGATAGCAGTGGCGTGTTGGGTCTAGCTCCTCTCTGCCACGCCAGAATTATTCCCTCAGCTGTATTCTCCATTGCTCTAATTAGCTCATTAGATGACTGATGAGATAGCTGCCACTTCCTGAGGGAAATTATTTCTCAATTCATAATGGTATTTCCAAGTCTGAGTTTGTCATCTCCCTCCTTCCATCGCAATCTTAAATTGTCCCATTCATTTCACTGAACGACTCCCGTAGCCAGATTAATTGCCTGGAATCTTTATTTACAGAGCACCTAAACCACCAAGAGTACTCATTTACGTTTTGCATAAAGAAAAGCTTTGAAAGGATCAACAGACAACAAGTGGCAACCAAAGGTTATGTTTTTGTAAGAAGCTACATGAGCAGTTCCCTCAGGACAGGAGCAGAAAGGAAACTGGAAGAGGATCCATTGCCTCTCCCAAGCAGCGCCGCAGACCCGCTGCCAGCTGGCAGCGCTGCCTGCCTGCCCTGCCTGCTCCTCTTAGAAGAAAAAAAAAAAGTGCTCACTCCTCATCTTACCAGCTGCTGTTGCTAAAGACAAAACGTGTTTGCTGCACTCTTACACTGTAACTCGTTAGAAGCGATTTTTAATTCTCTTCACACAGTAATAACTTCATCCCTCGTTTTGGCCTTGCAATGGTTAAAGTAAGTGATCATGGATGTAAAGTGCTCTCCCTTTGGTAATCTGCCTCCTATACGCTTTTAAAGGAGAGAAAAAAAGAAAAAGGAGAAGGGGTAAAATGTTTGGATAATTCTGGCATCTCATTATGCTTAATCCACGTGACATGAAGATGCCCCATCTTCTGAGTCAGTACCCCAGGAATCAACCTTTCCCATCCTTTGCAAAACCTTTGTGCTACTTAATAAAGTTTACAGAAGAATTTAAACCAAATGGAGGTCCCAAGAGGAACACAGCATTGAGGGCTAAAGTTTCATGCAGACTGTGAAGTAATGTCGCATACAGCCAACGCTAAAGATCCAAATACTGCACAAAGACCACGTGCCTCTTCCTATCCATGCCTCCAACAGCACTTTCCACCAAAAAACCTGTCCTTGCTGCAGACTCAGCCTCTCTGTTATGTGAGCCCCGGGATGCCGCAGTGGTCAGTGCTAGGGTGCGGGGTTTCACCCCGAGGACTCCAAAAGCGCAAGCAATATATACAGCCAGAGGAATGCAATGCAAGTTGAGCATTTATAAGCTATCTTCTTCGCTGCAATTCTGATGGTCTCACTTGCCGGTATGCAGGACTCCTGGACTCCCCCCATGCTGTCCTCATGCAGTCTCAGATGGACAGACAGATGCAGCACAGTCCTAGGCTTGACTCAAAGGCAGTATTTCAATGATGCCTGCAGCACAGCCCTGAATTTGTCATAAACTCTGAACCTTGCCCTACCCTCCTCTGCCCGAGGCAAGGCGTTTCAGAGCTCCTCGGCAGCTGCCGACTCGAAGCGAGTGCCGCTCGCAGTGAGAGCGCAGGCACGGAGGTGCAGAGCACGCGAGCCGTGGCGCCGAGCCCGGGCAGCCTCCACGCCAAAGCACTGCCTGCGAGTTCCCCGGCACAAAGACGACTCAGCCCAGCGAAGTGGCACCGGGATATCACAAACGTAGCAGGCTCCATTCCCTGATGAATCAGCTGAACGACAAGGATTCACTCTGCTGCTTGCACACTTTGTGGCGAGGAGCCCTGTGGGCAATAACTAACAACTCTAAATACCAGGCCTATGAGAAGGCTTGAATGGGAACCAGATGCTTCTTCCTGGCTCTAAGCAGTCTCCCTTGCTTGCTTCTACCCTTCTCTGCTTAACAGGGTCTCAGGTCAGGGTGGTTAGGAAGGGCAATGAAGAAAAACCAAATGCCTTCAGAAAACAGATATTACCTTCCAGGACATTTTGCCTCCTCCATACTCACGTGAAGCATCACCCACACTGAGTGTACTGGACATTTCACGTTTTTATTCCCTTCACCTTATGGGACAAAACCTCTTGTCAAAGTTAATGTGTTTCCTTAAGGTCATAAAGATTCTTAAATTTTTTTCCTCTACAATTCTTTCACATATAACATCAGCTAAAAACATCAGAGAGAAGGGTAAAATTAACAGAATTTCCAAAAGTGGCTCTGGCAAGCCTTCTGCATACAGCAGTTAGCATAGAGGAGCCTCTCCTCGCCGCACGTACGTGGAGTGAGCTGATAGTTAAAGCCACTCTGACACAAGTCAGGGAAACAAGGCTAGCTCTGTCACCAGAGTGACTTCATTTAAAAAATGCATTTATTTTAGTATATGAAAATAATCATTTGCATTCCTGGGACACTGGAGGAGGGAAGGAGTGGGGGGAGAAGCAGGACACAATTTAACATTCCTCATTTTCAGAGGGAGAGATCAGCTTGGCCAGTAGGAAAGAAAACACCTCCTTTCCTTCCCCCACTCCCCAACCTTCCACCCCAGATGACAGGAGCCGCTCTGGCTGAATTGCTTCCAGATGTGGCTTTCAGACTGAACACGCGGCCGGGCCTCTTGAGCTTTGCGCTGGATGGAAACAGTGATTTTGCATTCCTCCCTCTTCCCTCCCCCACCATCACTGCTGCCCTGAAAATTAAACCATGCCACAGCTTTCTAGGTTCAGTTGCAAGTGACCCCTGCGTCTGAAGCAAAGGCACTCGAGACAAGCAGATAAAAAAGGCAAAAGCAGCACAAAAAAAGAAAAAAGGAAAAAAAGAAGGGGGGGGGGGGGGGGGGGAGAGATTGATTTTGGCAGCTACCATACCAGAACATCCAAGAAAATCCCTACACAACCTTGCCCTTCAAGATAAGTGAGCTAGGTTTGACAACTGAATACCTACTTTCTACCAGCTTATTTCTTTTAAGTTGATGACTCTCCAGAGATACCAGAGCCATCTTGTCTTCCATAAAACAGATTTTTGAAAGGCTGGGCCAGATGCTCGAATCCAGAATTAGGCAATGCAGAACGCATGACTGTAGCATGCTAATCCGTAAATAAATATCCACCCATTCATTTTCTCCTCAGTGGTATCTATCATACCAGTAATCCTCGGTGTTTCCACCTCCGCTATAGACTGGACCCTCCAGGTCCCTTGGTCCTGGGAAGATGTTCTCATGTTGGATGATGATGGTTTTGATCAATTCATTGACATGAGCTTGGCAAGAGACTTGATCATGACCTTCAGGCACAGACATCAGCGTTGGCCCAAAGCAGATGGCTAAATTGTAGGGATCCATCATATTCTCTTCACTGAACTGAGATAAACTGCAAAAGACAGAAGTGGGGAGGAGGGTTAACAGCAGAAAACAACATTATCATCATCATCATCACCACCTGCTGGACAACACACAGCTGAGCTGGGAAGGTTTGCTTTGGGCTTTGTGCTGTTTAAAGTTGATCAGCTGGGACACAAATGTTCTGCGTCCGTGTAAAAAATGAGATACTGATGCCATTTACAGAGAGATGAAATAGAAACCCCAAAGGGAGTTTGAACACTTGAGACTATGCGAAAAGTACTGGGTGCTGACTTCACAAGGGGAGGACGTTCTTCTTCAATCTTTGTCTTTAATTCTTCTGTATTACTGCTGTTCATAGCCCAGCACTCAATACCAGAGTTGTATCAGGTCCTCTCTGCCTAAATGCACATGATCAAGTGTGCTGAGCATTACAACCTTTCTCCAAGGCCCAGGAGCTTCTCAAGTGGGCCTTTTTCAGGACTCTGCTTCAGGATTTCCCAGCAAATGTGAATCTTATACTTTCTATATGGTGCCTTCTCTTTAAAACACAATTTTTATCTGACTAAACTTTGTCCCAAACCTACAATTTATGCCTTTCAGGTACCAATTAAAGATTGAACAGAAAAACTAAGTTCCAATACAATTCCCCTTGAAACTCCCTGTTTTCTAGATCCCTACTTGGAATAATTAAGAGCTCCTGAGACCGCAAAGTCACACATTTCAGTGACTCCAGGAGTGACATCTGTGCAACAAACCCCCTGCTTTCCAAAGAGAAATAACCACTTGAATATATGGCCAGGTTTAGTAAATGTCCTGCTCCATTTTAATACAGATCTTTTAGTAGAAACACCTCAAACCCTAACATTGTCTCATTTTAATGTAAGGAATAAGATGTTCATCAAAAGTAGCTGATGAACTGGAGCTTTACAAAAGCAGACAGTAAGCCTCAGGTCTCTGTTAGGTCAAAATATTGTCTTACAGTTGTATTTCTCTTTTACCTAGATGGTATTCAAAGGGCTTTGACAATGTACATATAACCTTCTGGTGAGGACATTTTTCCTTTACGCTACCTCAGGTGTCAAGACCACATTACTGGAGAAACTACTGACCCCTTGCTGCCAAGCTATCCAATGAACCAGCCTGATGCAGTGGACTGTTGTAAAAAAAATACACTCACTCTCCACCATTCACACTACTTAGCACATAGTGCTCCTTGCTGGCGCGGAACCCCATTTCTGACTCTTTCACATCACTTTTTGCTTGGATTACCAGCACGTTATTCACTTTCATTTCTGGAACTCCATTGAGGTTGCGTTCGTATCATTGGGATGAATTTCGGCAAGGCTGAAAAGCCCAGGAAGGCAGATGCAATAGCAAGCTACTGTGGCATTTGTACCTTGAACTGTTGCTCAGATCGCATGCAGCAATGTTAAGGTTGGTTCTGCCATTTATCATGTTTATACCAAGTCCTACAGCAGCACCACGGTGCTCCCAAGGATACTCACTGATTGAGGAATGCAAAGAGGTATCTCATTACAATCAGAGTGGTCTTCGGCAGGTTCAGAAGCACTTTCCGGATGTGCAGCGCTCTCTCTTGTAAATTATCCATTGCTGAAAGGAAGAAAGAGCACCACAGAGTCATCGTATCGCCATACCCACAACTTGCCACTGAGTCCAAACGCAACCAGTATACTGTGACGGTTCCTGTGCAAACTATTAAGAAGGGCAGCCAGCAGAGCAGCAGCAGCAGGAGGAAGGAAGGGTCTCCCCATTTTCCGGATCCTCCAGCGCTGCCCGGCATGGGAACGCAAAGGCTGCAGAACCTGCTGGCGAAGCCTTTGACAATGAAGGTCCCTGAACACGTGAAACTTCACTGCAAGTTCCTTCCTAGCGTGGGAGCACTGGATGTCATCTGTTTCAATAGTTCTGGCACAATAGCTCATTCAAGTTAGCTTAGAAAGGTGGGTGTTTAAAGAAGAAATTGTATAACACTCAAAGGAAAATTAACATAGTTAAAGGGTGAGGCAAAAAGCTCTGTGTGCAGCAGCCTACTGAGAAATAAGTGGGCAGCATAAATCATCTCAGAAGGGAGAACTTATCTGGAAGCAGATTTTTCTTTTCGTATAATGTGAATTCAACTCTGTAAATGCATTTATCAGGAGAAGAAAACCACAAGCCATTTTAGAAGCAGTTATCTTCTGCTTTACTTCAAAGGCTGCCACCGCAAAGGCCATTTCACTACTTGGACAAGAGAATCATTCTTCGATTCTGAAGAACATGGCAATAGTTAGGCCATTTAAAATGAGGTTGTTCACGTACAAAAAACACAAACAACCCGCTGCCCACCAGAACCACCTTTAGAAACCAATAAAAACGTTAACAACTGGCCTGCGACTGCCCGCATGATTGATATTCTTTAACAGGAGTCAATAGATGGCCCCTCGTGGTTATGAAGCTAGAAGGTATACGAATACTGCCTCGCCAGCTAAAGAGAACGTGCAGAAGCATGGCAGCAGACACACAGGCAGCGTGTATCTATCAACGCTAGGGAAAACACGCAGGGCGAGAAACCCTGCTGGCGATCCCTGCTTCTGAGAGGGCATTTCTGACACCTTCTGATGAGAGGTCTTAAAGAATATTTTTGAGAAGTCGAGGGTTTTGTTTTATTCTGTTTTAAAAGAATCCTGTCATGAAGCACTGTCTCAGAAAAATCCATGACACAGCCCTTAAAATCTATTAATTTCTAGCTCCTTGCTCGTTCATAAAAAAATTGCTAACAGAAGAAGTACGGCTGTAACCAGGTAAGTGCCCAGACCCTGGCTAATACAGACTAGGACACCAGTGCAACACAAACCCAAGCAAAGAAACCATAAAAAGATTATTTTGGAGCCAGGAAAAAGGGGGAGGGGAAGAGAAGAAAGTGGAGGATGAGATTGGAAAAATTAATCCTGTTTCTTTTCCGATCTTCATATACTTACTGACACAGGCAATCAGATCATGAAAGATATCCTTGGGGAAGAGAGGGTGCTCCAGCCCTCGAAAATAGAGCTTCAGAACTCCTGCTATTGAATCCATGTCATGGTCATTCTGGTCCCCAGCCAATGGATCTTCCCCTTCATGAGAATCAAAGAGAAACAGGCATGAAAAAAAATCACAACAGTGGGGAAAAGAATCAGTCTGGAAGGATGCACCTCAGCTGGAGAAAAGGATTTATGCAGCACAAAGTTAATCCCACCTACTCCAACTGCACTACAACCAGTGTGAGGCAGAGAGAGATCTCTCCTGTGCATGGCAGTCGAGAAGGGAAGCCTCTGACAGCAATCCCAGGAGACCTGGGACAGCTTTCTATCAAGCAGATTACAGTCTGACACCGGCGTGCCTGGCTCACGCCCACGGAGGGTGGTGTTGCTCCTAGAGCGGTAGTAACACCTCCAGGCTCTGTGCTCCAGATATTTTGGTAGGGCGGAAACTTCACAGATCCACCACGGAGGTGAACGTTACATGAGGCCAGGAGCAGGTCTTTATGCAAACTCACAAGTGAAGCTAAGGTGGATTCGGTGCACACGCAAGAGGCCACCGAGCATCGTGCACTTGGCTCAGCAGGGTGCAGACATCTTGCGTCGAATTGGCGGGGGAAGAGTGTTTCTGGGACAGACAATTTGTCACTGCAGACATGCCACAGTTTGTCTACACTACAAAAGAAAAGATGCCCACTTAAGGAGTTGTTCCCTAGGGAAAACTCCCGATCAGATATAATTAGATTTAATGATGGGGCAATCCTCAGATTGAAGCTATATATATCCATTATGTGACTGAAATTACCAAAGCTTGCCTATTATCTTAGTAACACACAGGATAATAAATGGGCCACTACAAACCAGAGCATTATCCTTGGTATTAACTGCCACCAAGGGTTCTGGATGAACTAATAAACTGCAGAGACGTTATTGTTAACTTTGTCAGTTCTGTATATCATATGCTTTACAGAGACAAGTGAGATGAAGCAAAAAAAGAAAAAAAATCACCTTTTTATTTCTGCATGTTAGTGCTGGAACAACTGGCTATTTTCCCAAGATGACTGGTATTTCCTTCATTTAAAAGAAGAGGTCTTTCATTCTGATATCAAGCCTTTACCTGCAGCCTATGCTACACATTTCTGCTTCCTCTATTCTTGAGGATTTTAATTCTCAGGTAGATGGAGATGAAGACAGGTGAAACGAGATGCCACGTTTCATACATGGTGTCCATGAAACTCCTCTCTTCCCAAAAGCAAAATAAACTTGCTATGCCTAAAGTGATTACTGCTCGTCTCTTCCAACAGCAAGCACAGAAACACACTAACTATATTCTTTTAGAGTGACATATTCAGGGAATTAACAGGAGCCCTGTCGTTTTCAGCGACCCAAGCAAGAATGGGGAGATGGGCTGCAAGGACTGCCTGAAGAGCAAGCTCTTCCGAACCTGCTCTGCTGGGGAGAGCAGCCCAGCTAGAAGCTGATGAGTCAGGAGGCTCCCAGCTGTTCTTTGCCTTTGTATGGAATGGTTCTTCACACAGAAAATCAAATCTATTAAAAGCTACGTCAAGTTAACAGTGTCTTGAAATTTACTTTCTCGTTTGCTGATATTTAGAATAAATGTAGCCAAGCTGCGCCTCAAGAACATGGAAAACACAGAATTCCATCCTCTAGCAGCCAGCCTATTCACAAAGAGCTGGGGGGAGAGGGTAGGAAAATGCAGTTACACCCAATAATGAAATTCTCTATATCCTTTAGTGTTACAAATAATCAATAAACTATCAGACATGAGGGAAGATTGAATTCAGAGTATTTATTATACAGACACTCTACAAGATATAAAGCATAATGCCAAACAACTGAGCATTCAAGGTTAATGAGCACTAGAAAAGCATTTGGGCTAGACTCACTTAGGAAACACAAAAATCAAAGGAACAAAACACAGCAAGTTGCATTCAAAACACGCCATTTCAGAACGTATAAACAAATTAATACCTTTGGCAATAATTTCTGAGATCATCCTTACCTCTCTCAAATGCATTTTTTATGTCATTTACTTCAACTTGTGACCCAGACACTCTGAATATCCCTTCATGCTGCAAACCTGCAAGACAATAAGAGATGTTGATAACAAGAAGATAAGCTGGCACCTTCATCAGCTACAGCATATATGATAAAGGAAACATAAGCAAGACAGGCAAAAGTATGCTGTTTTAAAAGCCGTCTTTCCCTTATATGTCCAGGCACATACGGAATATGTAAAAACAGAACTCGGCACCACGGAGAAAAAATATTAACCCTTCTTCGTAAACTGACAGAATAACTGGGTTGTAACAGCCATGCATGTTATCTTTTCCCCTGAAGGATCCCCAAAGGATTTTACAACCCAGAGAAAGTCATAAACTAACGGTGTGTCAGCCAGAAGTAAAATATGGCTAACTACAGAACGATGCCGTTTATTTTGCGAGAGAGATACCACAAAGGCCCAGAGCAAATCAGCCAATTGAAACGGAAGCATTTAATTACCCCAGCATGACCTGCTATCTAGGGTTTTAGGATAGTCTTTAAGACATTCTTGCTAAAAAGTAAGCATTAGCAACGTCATTAAAACCAATTATCAAGTAGGCGAGGTGCTCCAATATACTACCATCGTTAACAATTTTGTTGGTACATGTGAGATGAGCAACAACCATTACTAATCAGCTAATGAACAAAGTATATGCTTCACGTGGGGAAATCAACTCCATTCATTCAAGCCTTTTAACTGTAGACTTTCTGAAACAAGGAATGCTGCAACGTCTTTGCTTTATTTATAATAATGGCTACAAATGAATAAGCTCTCTTGAACGCATCTCTGGCCTCTTCCTCTCAATTTCTGTGACTGTTTTTATCACGACGCAATGAAACCTTTGCAGTATGTGGCTGTAGCTGGTAGCTGTGACACACAGCTATGAACAGTGAAAAGAAACAATCCCAAGTGCAGAGAAGCAAGAATGAAAGTGACATTCATCCCACACCTACACAGCAAAACATTTAGAAATGTCAGGCTACCTCCAACAAAATCCATTCCTGCAATGTAAGTGCGTCAGGCAGGCAGTTTTATCATTTCTTCTGCCTAAAGTAGATTTGTCGTATAAAAGCACATTCCTTCTAGTTACAAACTGTACCTGTAAGGCCACAATGTGACATTCAGAACAAAAATCAGTTGAGTTTGTTGGAAAAATCTTTCTGTTGGGGATCTAAGCCAACAGATCTAACCCAGGAACAGGAGTATAAAAAATAAAGTCTCCTGATGGCATCGATTTGGTTCGCCTTGCAATGTGGTTTCAATGATTTTTCCAGCAAATGTCCAAGCACGGCCTTAATGAAGGATTATAGCACTTGGTTCTTCCAAGTGATGATGAGAATGGGATTCTAGATTATAGTTTCTAAAGTGGTAATTAAACAAGGAAAATGAAACGGGACCTACTATCTGGCTCTGTGTCTTGGTTAATGAAGATAAATTCAACCTCTTTCTACATATGTTAATTAACAGCTGTTTCACATGCTACTAACAAATGATATCGATTAGAAATGAAAACAAATTACAATAAACATATAAACTCTTTTACAGCATTCAAGGCTGTGAAGTTAACCTTCGAAACAGGTATAAATCATCTCATTGCGGCAGTAAGCGAGCAATTAATTCACTACTTGACCTCCTACATTCAAATACTTAAGAGTATTCCTCCTCCTCGAGGAAAAGCATGATTATCGGTGGCAAAGGCCACATTTCAGGGCTCAAAGCAAGGTGAGTGGAGGTGAGGCATGAGTCGTATCTAAGGATGGGAACCTTATTTTGCAAGAAACAAAGGGATATTGTTGGAAGAACAACATTTGCAAGGTCAGTTATTTGCAATAACCATTTGGGAAAGCGATCACACACACAACACCAACACCACAGCCAAAAAGTCAGTGACAGTTTCTTTATATTGCAGTCTGTAGGATTCCTCGGCACAAGCACTGTGTCCCGAGCTACTCTCAATATTTTTCAGAAGGCTTCTATATTACCGTTCATTTTATAGAAACACCACAGCATACCTTTTGTCCATAAACTCACCATGTCTGCTAATGAATCGTATGCAGCTCTCCACGACCAGGGGAATGGCTTGTGAGGAATCCTGCGCAAAGAGCAATTTAAACAAGAGCAGCAGTCAGAATGCAGAGTGATGGTAAAAGTGGTGGCAAGGGGGGGTAATTAAAAAAGAATATTTATCCTCTCGTCTGCCGTATTCTGCTTCCATGCAGTTCCAGACGTGTTTAGGTTCTGGACTGGTTACCAAACATCTCAAATATGAGCACTTTCAGGATTGCATCAAACTCCTGCTATTTTGTCACAAACATTTAAGGTAGCTCCTCAGTACCCTACGGTCACAACCCACTAAGTAAGGTGCACCATACAGGTACCTGCTCGTGGAAAACTCTGTCTTCAGTCCAAACACAGTAAAACCTTCTAGATTGCCAGTTTCTGGCTTAAACAACTTTAATTGAGACTTTTGGTATGGAAACAAGCCTTCACACTTCCCTAGTCTCTGCTTCACAGCATCACAGATTACTTTTCAGACAACTGACTTTCTGCAGTGTCTGCAGTTACTCCTCCCGTTTTGGGGAACAGCAACTAAGCAACACAAGTGCTGCAGTTTGCTTAAGGTCAGACGCCAGTGATTGAAATTACCGGGTGATTAAAACATCCAAGTTTCTGTTTATGTATAGCCTCTGCTGCAGTGCTTTTGGACAGCAATGTCTCTAATTTATATCAAAATGCTCACTTGTTAGGATGCTACAGTATCACATTTCAATCAAAAGGATGACACTCCTCTGCTCAAATATATATATAAAAAACCCCAGTTCAACCATTTTCCCAACTTGTTTCGGTTTAATGTTTTTTTTGTTTTATTGACATGTCATAGAACTTGGTCGTATAGTGACAATTAGTAATTTCTCTACTAATTAGCCATAGCCAGTTAGAACTAGTTTTCTATATGCTGTACAGAACAACACCAGCCAATTAAGAATACTTCAGAAGCCATTCTGCCGCTCAACTGGCCTCTCAGGACACGCTGTATTAATAATCAGCCAAACAGCATTATAACCCCCCAGACGTATTTTTGGAGTTTGACAGGAGGAACCCACAGACACGCACGTATTCTGGGTCCCCAGCAAAGATTAAAACTCTCAGAGCAGATATGTTTTAAACTGTTAGGTCACAATCAAAGAAACCCATTAAAACCACATGCAAGTGATTTCACGTAGGTTACTGCGAGCTGTGGATTCAGTGTTTGCAGCCAGATTAGTTTTTAACTGCTGTTTCCAAATCAGACTAGCCTGTCAGCTCTACTCATGTCAGAATATGTTTCTGAGACACCTCAAAAACTATTTGTGAAAATGGCAATCAAGACACACACATACTTCATCTTCAGCATAGGAAAGGACCATTTTTAGAGCATAAAGGAACAATTAAAAGGTTTGACTCCGCACACCGAACACACAAGCTGCTCTCTTACTTAAGTTCCAATATACAGGGATCCTAAAAACTATAAAGCTACACCCCAAGACAGACTGTATGAAACGAAATTCCAAGCCAAATTTTGTCTTTACAGTATCAACAAGAAATATTTTGTTTTTTCCCCTATCTCAAAGAAACTATTTTAGCTCATCAGGTACTAAAAAGTAATAGATTATCCACCACAGCCAGGAAAACAAAGCATCACTGTCATAAGCGTATTACAAGAAGGCACAAAAAGTTACTGGTTTAACAGCACTGCACTGGGATACCAGTAAAAATAAAGGGAAAGGGGACAAAGAAACAACAGCATGAAACCCATAAACCGTGACTGTCCAGACAGCTCAAGGCTGTTTGGCATTTTTGGTTCCAGGCCTGTCAAAACACAGAGTAAAATGATTTTAAATTTTTGTCAGAGAAAATGAATCAAGGCTGTGGGTCCATGTTTTATTGATTTCAGTTACTGAAGGAGCAGACACCAGTTCCACTTGAACAAGACCGAAAAGGTCCATGTAAGAGAGGGAGGGAAGGATAAAAACGCTTCCCTGCTTTCCATCCATCCTCCTCTGCACCCCCCCCCCATCCCTGGTTTGTAACTCAAGGAAATGTTTATTACCTGCTTCCTTATGGTGGAGCTGCGCCTGCCGCTGGTGAGATCAGAACCGCCCATTGGTGCAGGAGGGAAAAACAGAACAGAAGAGTCAAGATAATCCTCTACTATCACCGCTCTCCTTTGTTCGGTATTCCAAACCACGCGTATTTTGGAGGAGGGAAGGAGCCAGATACACAAGTCAATCACAATGACTTAGTCTCATGCAATTTACGGAACTTCAGAAAGATTTTAAGTGACTTTAAATCACGAAAAACCCGAAATAGACACAAGGGAGTCCACTGCTTTGACAAAAGATTACCCTTGACATTTTAATTCCAACCATATGGAAATCTGTTATATAGGGCTCCTTGCTCAAGATGAAGTTTGTTGTAAATCGCACAAAGCTGTTCTCTGAAAGAGCCACTCCACGGAGGGGAGAAGCAGGTGGGAGCATGCTGGTTCCTACTGTGCTGTTAACAGCAGCCACTGTGGAGTCTTTATTAAAGTTTCTGATAAGACTTCAAATAAATAAATAAAACAAAGCCCTTCAAACACCAGCACACGCTAGTCAGGCTAAGCCTTTTCAGTATAAACCGTGATGGTCTCACTTACTTATGTTGATAGACAATAATTGTAGGCAAATAGGGAAAAAAGCCTGCCTTTGCCAGGATTTTTCCCTCAAAATTTATTACTGGGGTTTTAAATTCCTATAGTTTCTTGTAAAAATGAAGCATGAGAGATAATAGTAGAGAGGCCCTAACGTATCATTCAAGCCAATTCCCTGCTAGGGCAGATGGCTGCTGAATTATAAATAAGTTGATTAGAACTGTGATTTTTAAAGAGGCTGTACAATGTGTTAATTCAGGGGAAATTCCTTTTATAAAAATCAAAACCACTGAATGAAAAAAAAGAAAGAAATCAGATTCCATGGGCTGTCACAGACAGTGAGGTCTATTTTAAACTATTAGCAGTAATGATTCTTTGATATTTAAAATTGTTTCATGATGAACAATATTTTATTATTACAGATGTCAGGCTCTAATTAGGACCTGTCAGCTTTGCTTTGCTGTAAGGAATGTGAAAAGTAGTAATGACTCCAGATCGGTAGTAATCACCTTCCTTTTGTTAACAAGGCAGGATGATGCACAGCCCCTACTCCAGCTCCTCGTGCCCAGCGGAGCCCCTTGAATCCATCAATTTGGGGATGGAGATTTGTCATGTTTTATAAAAATCCCATCAGGAGAAGCTTAGTTATGGTTCTGTGATTGGTCCTAATTATAAATGAAAAGTTTATTCTGTACGACCTCTATACTGCTGCAATCCAGTTCCACGGCACAGCAGAGAGCATCAACAGGATAAAGAGTTTTCTGATTTACGTTACTCAGCCCCATACACAACCATGTGGATAAACCCTGCAGAGTCACGGGCCCATCTCCCTTACAGAAATACAAACATATTTATAAAAATCTTAGTTCGAAGAATACGTCTCTGGATGACAGTGCCAAATTGAACAGTTTCTCACACCTGCCCGTCCCCATCCTGATCTGGATTAAATGCACTGGGGCAAGAAAAAGTGCAAGACCTCCATGTATCTTTTTTTTTCCCCTTGGTTATTTTTAACCCAACCAGTTTCCCAGTCTGTTGCAACAGGCAGCCCTGCCAGCAGGTGTACGGTCACAACCGTGGTGGCCGCACAGGGCAGCAACAAGCAAGGAGAGGTGTTTAAGCAGGCACTGCATCAACAGAAATATTCATTACTCAGCTGACCAGAGGTTACTAAACATCTGTCTTCGCTGTGCCACCACCTTGCACTGATGTAGGTAATAGCGACGGTATTTAAAGCCATATTAACTAGTAGGAATTTACTTCTATATTAGCTAAATGAGTATCTTTTTCTAACAGGTACATATCCTGGGCTGGTAACTGATCTGGAGTGGGAGTGACCAATTTGCATCAGCTTTTCCTTAAAAAATGATTCCCTGAGCCGCACCTACCTGGCAAGGGAGCAGTCAGTCCTTTGACCTGTTAAGATGACAAAGAAATACAGCATTAGGAGAAAGGAACGGGAAAATACTTTCAACTGCTTTGTAAAGCCAGTTTTGGAAGGAGGTGGAGGAGAAAAAGCATCAGAGAGGGAGGGGAGAGCTCTGAGAAGCTGGACAGGGGCTGGCTCCCCCAGGAGCACTGCTGGGGAGACCCCCGCAGCCCACCCCTGCTGGCACAGCTCCTCCGCGGCCGACCAGGAAACGCAGCAAACAGCTCAGGCTGCCCGAGGACCCTTTCTTTGGAAAGTATTGTTTTTGAAAATTAGTTCCCTGTGCATTCTAATTGTCAACTTCTGCTGCCAAAAAACTGGGCTTGTCAACCTCTCCCTCCCTCCCCCTTCCCAGGGGAATTGGTGGGGCGAGAGATTATACTTTATAAAGCCACTTAGTAAGATTGAAAACATTCATGGATTTGTTAGCCCACAGACTGAACGTGCTGGCATTAAGCTATTTTGGGAGACAGACGTTTAATGATATTTTCCACAAACATATTTGTAAAAACGTTCCATTAACTTGCACTGAGTTTGCAAGGAAGCAGCCAAGCTAACGACTACTGCTAATGCAGGCATCATTTTAAAATAGCACAACAAGGAGTAAGAGAGACAGAAAACTAGTATGTGCCTTTGGGAATTGTACAGGCCAGATCTTTTGCTGGTATAGATCATCACCAGTAAAACCATACTGATTTAGAATAGCTGAAAATCCACCTTCCCTACGATGTTTTCCTGCTCCTGCGGAGATGGAAGAATGAACAAGGGAAACGTCTAACTGCTGACGGCTGACAATTAGCTGAACACATCTCGATAGCCACTTTCCTCTCCCCACGTAAAGCCAAAACAGTGCATAATTTACATGAAAATGTTATTCTGAAGCAGAATTTCCAGCCATCTGTCCCATTTCCATCATAGAATATTCATATATATAAATTACATGGCTGTGGCAACATCAAGGGGCTCCTACATTAGGGTGACAAATGTGTACAGTAGGCAGGGACATAGTTACTCGTAGATAGGAAGACTTGCTGCTATTTTTATTACTGGAACTTGTCATCTTTAGATTAAGGTAATTTGCAAGAGGACTAATAAATGTCACCTGAGGATGGGGCAGAGAAGAATAAAAATCGTAACAAAACCATGAGTTTTCCAGGGACTGAAGACAGGCAGCTGTATGCACATTTTTCAGTAAAGCTTCTAACCATGCTCCGGGGACTTGTGAAAGGAATTTTATTTGCCCATTTCCCAATTAAGTGACATTTTATGGATAAGCCTAGGCACGGTCCCCAGTTTGTACCATTAACCTGCTAACGTGGTGTTGGAGACAAAATGTACCTCCCTTTCTCAGCTCCTTTTGATCTCACAGATGACAGAAGTGATTTTTTTCAGAAGCTGCTGGAGCTCACCCTGACACACACTGGGTCCCTTCACAGAGTGACTAAGAAAGCTCTGCTATTGCAAAGCAATCGCAAAAAAACCCAGAAGCGGCCTTTAAATCTACATAGCAATACAGAAATCGCATTTAATTT
The DNA here is from genome assembly GCA_013401315.1 of Balaeniceps rex. Classification (NCBI taxonomy): domain Eukaryota; kingdom Metazoa; phylum Chordata; class Aves; order Pelecaniformes; family Balaenicipitidae; genus Balaeniceps; species Balaeniceps rex. The sequence continues at coordinate 67,968 of VYZW01041027.1, read as the reverse complement.
CCTCTTCTTTTCCCCCCACCACAGCTTGAGATGGGTTCAAGGGGCAGGCAGGTTAAGAGGAAATAGGGCTCGGTATGCAGAGGTCAGCTATGATCCAGGAATGTGATTAGTCACAGGGGCAGCACGGCTGTCATTTGGAGATATTTAGAGGCAGAAGAAAAATACCCTAAGGACATAGATCTTTGGCTTCATCCACCCTTTCTACAGGACAGCTGAAGAGACGAGCAACTTTAAACAATAAAGCTCAAAACAATGGCGACATCCTTTCCTTACCTTCTAGTGGTTTGGGTCTGATATACATGAAACTCTTAATTACTGTAGCAATAAGTATTTTATTTTTATAGTGCGTTTTTAAACTGAACGCGAAGCACTTCAAAGACCACATGCTGTTCAAGTTTTCATTCAGAAGATTTGCACACCATAAACTGCGGGGAGTCCAGTTAAGTTACATATCAAAACACGAGCCCTGCTCCAGCATATAAACCCAGGAACGAGTTGAGCCATTTTTTGACCTGTCATTTAGACTGTTAAAACCTTCTCCTCTGCAAATACGAGGCAGGCAGGTTTCTATGGAAACTTGGATGCATAGTTTAAGTGTGTTTGGCCAACAGGATTTGCCCATACCATGAAGGGAAAGAAATCTTCCTTTGTTCTGACACTAATAGCAAATGCATATTCAGTTCTGGCGGCTGCCCTTTGCCCTCTAGATAAGCAACATATTTTACATGCTCTGAAATTTGTTTGTTATTCTCCTAATAAAAGCCTGTGCTCACATACATTAGTTTGGTCTGGACTGAACCCACAGAGGTGAGAAGCAGCTAAACCACCACGCAAGTGAAACTTCTGAGCAGCCTAACAAGGCAATACTTCTCCACTAATCAGTAAACCGTAAACCACAAGGTTTACCCCAATACAGATTATTAAGTGAGAAGCAGAATGTGCATGTATGGGGAGAGGACAGGATGAACACATGGGCATATGCTTCATTTTAACAAATAAGCGATGTACATTAGTGATTCATTAAGCATTTTCCGTCACCATTAATCAAACAGCCATGTAGGTCATTTGGCTTCCTCATCATGCAGATCGGAAAAATAAATTCATAAAACATGAGTATGTCCACTTTGCATCAGTAATCCAAGACCGTTACACTCAGTCAGCTGACTAATTCAGTAAGTGCAATAGCCTGGCTAATAGCAGTGACGAGCGGATCCCAGACTCACTTTCTCCCAGGGTCTTCTGAAGAAGGTCGTGTTTGGCTTGGAGCTTCGTTATCAGGTTCCTGCCTTCCAGATACTCCTTCATTTTCTGTGAAAGTGGGGGGGGGGAAAAAAAAAAAAGATCAGGAGTGGGCAATTAATTTCTTCGATTGTATCTTTAGGTTACTGGATTCTGAACATAACGCTGAAGTACAGAATTACACTGCACTTTACAGTGCAAAAGATGCACTAAGTCGTCCTGCTTTATGTATCTATGCAAATCTGAAGCTCGGTCCATCCTACTGCAGTGCAATTTCTTTTGTTTCACTGTGGAATCAGCTGCATGTTTGGCATCTTTTAGACATCTGAGAAGCTGTCATGCATCTCCTCTCCAGACAGGGCGAAATGGAAATGCACTTCCCTCGCGCGTCACAGGCAACTGAATGAGCAATCTGTTTTAACAAACTAAAAGGCTGCTAGTGTGCTTATTCTCTCACTTAACCTCTCTCACCCCACTTTACTTGTCAAATAGCGTGTCTGCCTCCACGCTGGATGATACACAGGGTTGCGGGGGGGGGGGGGGGCCACGGGACAAAACAAATAAAGATATTATTTAAGTTCAGATTTGTTCTCTCGGTGAAATATTACACAATCACGCAGTCATTTTTCCCACTTCTTTCTGATTTTTCACAGCTCTGCAAATGCTAGTTTTTTACAGCTCTTTCATCTCTTATTTTGCAGTTCAGAACAGCATTATTTATCTTCACCGTGCCACAGCGCATAAAATACTCTGCTGTACGGTAGCCGTCCACATTATAATTAGGACACGTTTACACTCAAAAATACATAAATAGCACATAACTCTTCAAATACCACAGGCCATTCTTTAGAAACATGAGATATTTTAAAAATTCAGCTAGCAAAATGAACACAAAAAGGATTCTCATTTAATAATGAAATGTTCCAGGTCTTATCTTCACCCTTCCCCAATTCTATCCACCTCCTTCCAGTTCTGGTCCAGCATTGCCAAATCAGACTGCAAATCCTTAAGGTGGGAAAAAAAAAAAAAAAAAAAAAAAAAAAAAGGTATTTTAGCTAAGATAGTGCCAGGACCCTGAGCAATATATACATATACTGTGACACTACTGAGGGTGGGGGGAAACCGTCCGGCAGCTAACGAAGTTTCCATTACGGGCTCCCCAGCAGCAGTGTGTACTGACACAACGAAAATGGCTGAGGTGGGGTTTAATTAACTGCTGAAGTCTGTGGTTTGTGTCCCTTTGGTTGACAACATTGGAAGAAAAATTTCACAAGAATTTAAGTCTCTTTGGAGACTCTCAGCTCTTCCTGCTTCCTATACTTCAACTTTTTTGTTGTTGTTTTAGAAGAAAACAGGAACCATGATCACTGTGGCAAAAAAAAAAAGATTAATCTTATTTTTGGAATTTGCCTGTAGAATCTGTTAGCCAAGCCCCAACTATGTATTTTGCTAAATCAGTTAAATTTTTGCATCAAGTTTTGACAGAAGAAAACATGAAGAGTATAAGCTGCAAAAATAACCAGAGAATGTGAAGTGGGGATTTGAGGATAAATCTGGTTCTGGGAGGTGCGAGTTCCCCTTCTCTAAGTCACGATCAGGCAAGGAGACAGAAGGGCTAGAAGGCTCAGCTCCAAATAGCTCTAACAGAAGCTTAAAGATCAGCAAATCAACTTGATTTGGAAGAGAGTTAAGCTTCCCTTTGAAGCAGATATAAAAACTTAAGCTCAGCCTGCGGTGGCTGCGGTTCAGCGCAGGGCAGGGGCACGCTGCTGGCACTCGCAGATGCTCGCTCCGGCTTTGAGGCATTTGCAGCGGTCACATCAAGAGCATCGCCTGCCTGCAGACAGGTACCAGGGATTGTTTTAAAGGAGAAAAAGATAAGGTTACTATCTAGTGCAGTATTTCATGCGTTCTTTCTATTTCCTCATGCCTAACATTCTGTACCCTGCCTGCTACCAGTACGCTTATGAAAAAATAAGTCACTAGCATTTGATTTCTGGCTTAATAAAAGCAGTCAAGGGGGGGGAAAGAAAAAAAAAAAATCAAACTACAGGAGAACTCCTTAGGATTTCATTTCTGGCAGAGCACAGCTGGAGTCGGACTAAGCACAATCAGACACAAAGCAGTAGAAACGTCCTCAAGTCACGTTATTTCCGCATTGTAAAAATTAAGAGGTGGAGATCTGTCATTAGCCAGAGACGGTGAGCATTTTGCACCTACCATCTCCTCAAAACTATGCACCTCTGACACCCTCTCCAAGCCCAAACACACTGCCGTGTTTTTCCAGCGAGAACCAGTTGTCAGGTGGCATACATAATGAAGCGAAATGCAAACTAGCCCGTATCTTCCTGCCTTGTGGGAAAGGAGATTTTATGCTTTTGAGGCTATAAAGAAAAACAGTTTCTGTCACTGTCCCACACACCCTTAACTGTCTCCAATCTGGAAAGCTCAGCAGTTTTCCTCCCTCCCTCCACCCCCCAAGAATGACTTCAAACAAGGCACTCGATTGAAGGAGCGGGTGAATCGGATCCCCGCTCCCCTGCGCCGCTGCTAGCGACTGAACGTGGGAACAGTGGCACATTGACACCACCAGCATGGCATTTCTGTAGGATTGGGAACTTTATATAATACTTACCCATGTCTTAAGGGTTTGGTAATAATAAATTTATGTTAATTTCTAAAGCACTTCACAGAATGAGCATTGTACTGGGTTTTAATCTTTCTAGAGGAAAAAATAACATTTCGACTAAGAACTAAAATTATCCCCGGTTTTAGAGGTAAAGAGTCAAATCATTCATTCCCCTTTCCACTTCTCAGGTAGGGCGGAGTGCCAGCTGTATTACAATTAGCAGCACGGTTTCAGCTCTGACAGGCACCCCCACGCTAGCTCCGACTTTGCTGGCTCGGGAATCAGGACCGTAGCCAGGGCAGCGGTGGTACCCGCCTGCCAGGCACCCAGGGCACATCCCCGGATTTCGGCTCCCTGAAGTCACTGCTGCTTCCTAGCTTTAGCTACCTGCATTAGCTCAGTGCGAAGTCAATCATCATTCCTCCGCTTTTCACTGACACGGGGAAGTTTAAGCTTCTATTCTGAATACAAATCTTCCTTTAAAGCCCTAACAACAGAGCCATCTCGGCACCAGCGTGCAGTGATATGCCTCTAGTGGAAACACAGCTTATACCAGCGTAGAGATACTACAATCAGTACTCCTTCAATTAAATTCCCATGGCGGCATCGCTGTATTTACCCAAGAGCTCTGCCTCGCTAGCGATGCAGTATGTGGAATTTCCAACTTGAGTTACATGGTAATATGGAATATTCTTTCAAATTAGTATTTTTCTTTCAGTTCATATCCCTCAGCATTTAGCACACCATAAGGTACGAGAGGATTTAAATCTCTATTCTGCACTACACTCTGTTTTTTCCCCCTACACAAAGAATGCCTCGCCCATATCGCTACACAGCTCTGCCCTCAGTCTCATTAACACTCATCTGAGCATCTTCTCATACACTGAAAAAACCGTTCCTTATAGATTCAAAGCTTGAAATCCTTATAAAGGATATTTATAAGTCTGGTCGATAGTAGATCAATCAAGCATCTGATTAGGCTGGTTAAAGAGGGCCTCCATGAACAGCTTTGTTCTGTTGATAGTTATTTTACCCACGTTGCGCAGGACGCGACAGATTGCACCTCTGCTTACTGAGACAGCTCCGCAGTCCTGCTGGGACCTCACTGCTCTGCAGCAGGATACTAACACGATGAAACGGAAAAATATTACAGCCAAATAAAGTCCTGGGTTCAGTTTCCTATTTGAACTTACAACAGTCCCTCTCTAGAGAGGGAACGCTTAGAGTTCAATTAAAAAAATCATTTTTCTAGTTTCATAACCCTGGGCAGGGTGGTCAATCCCTTCTTAATTGAACCAGTTTCTCCACCCACTTTTCTCAATAGCCAGTTTCACCTTCTACGAAGGCTTTTTAATTTTTCTAAGTCAAGGCGTGACAGAAACCATCCTGCCAGCTAGTGTAATTTGCACAGAAACTTCAGGCTTTTAATCAGCAACACCATTCCTGGAAGAGGAATGTAAAGGGCAGTAGTATAGCAAAAGATGCCCGAAGGACTGACAAAGTAACCAGGATCAGAGCTACGATTTTCATCTGCTATTTTGAAATATTTTTTAAATGGAAGCGAATTCAACAGTTTAACATAAACCTAATTTAGGAAAAACATATAGTCTGGTATGAAAGTCAATATAAAAAGCTCTTAGCATCTTGTAAAAATGCGTCGACACAATTAAAAGCTTCTGTGAGCTGAAATTGTAACATGATAATAACAAGAAATGAAAGAGCTAAACATTCTTTTAGTTTGTATTACTTCTGAAAATTGATATTTACAAGCTATTAAGTTCTTTCTCAGACAATTCCTTTTTAGATGCAGAAGAAATCAAAGTTTACACAATTTATCCACAGACTGAGTTTGCATCAACAAAGGTATCCCAATATATTTGTAAAGAATTCAAAGCACCCGTTTTTATAACCTAATATGCTTACTCTGCTTGTCCAAAATCAATTACAGAAGCGTTTCTGCAAGATGATAGCCTCATTTTGCACTCTTTTGTGAGTGTAACTCTAAATACATTATATGTGTTTATACTGAAAATTAACTCCTTACTGTGAAATAGAACTGCTCTGTCTCCTGCTGGTTGGCCCGTCTCTTGGCAATGCTCGGTTTGCTCATGAACGTTTCCGAGACAGTGGATTTAACAGACTCCATAGAGTTGCTGTACTGAAAGCAGTCAGAGACATCGAAGTCCTCTATCGTGACTATATCCTGGATTGTCTGGAGTGTAGCTTCCATGGTCTTCTTAACCTGTCCAGCAAGAATGAGAGTACTTAAAAAATGAAGATAGTATGTTGCAAGTTAAAAATAGAGGTAGTAAGTACCCTGGAGCATTTTACTAATAAACAGATATTACTGGTTTCACAGCCTGTGTGCCATAACTAAGGTGCAAGTTTTGCTCATTAACAGCACAGTCCATACAAAGGGCTGGCAGCACGCGGAACCTGCCAGGAGTAGGAACACACCTGTAATCTTACAGGCTGGGATGAGGAGGAGATGTAAGGAAATATAACCTCAAAGCAAAGAATGCTGGAACAAAGATCTTATAAACATCTTCTGCAACTACATCTACTGGGCACCAAATGTTAGATATTAAAAACAGGACTTTGCGGCACTGTAAATTTTTACTGAAGGCCAGAATCAACTTCCTAGACATAAAGGAGTCGCAAATTTTGCCCAAGGAGGATTAAAAATGCTTGAACGCAGAGGTGCAGATTAGGTATTTTGACCTGTTCCCAAACAAATGCCATTGATCGAGTTTTCTCATCTTAGATGACCAATTAAAAAAAATTAGCTCTTACCTTAAGTTACGCAAATTCACCATCTTCACTTCAAAACCTTAAATTCCCCTTTTTCTATTAGCTATTCAAATACAACTTTTGCAACATAGCCAGCCCTATCAACTTAAGGATGGGAAGTGAGATACATGTGGGTATTTTAAAGGATCCTCTCTGTGCACCCAGTTTTCATGTGAAATCACACACTGATATGCTACCGGCCTCAGTTACCTTATTCTTGAATTTTACCACAAGTCCTCATAAAAGAGGATCACAGAAACTAGATTCTTCATTAATTAGTCCCCACTCCTCACTGGAAGTAGTGAAAGGGTTGTTGATTTTGGTTGTTTAGCTCACCTCTTCATTTTCAATCTTAAGCGTAGATAATCTAGACTGCAGTTGCTGGCACCTCTGCACTAACTCGCTCTGGACTGGTTGTTGGGCACATAGCTGCGACTCCTGGAAGAGAAACAGCACCATTTTCAGAGGGGTAAGGAAAAAAACCCACATAATTAAGAACACTGCAAATAGTCCATTATACCGTTATAAATAAACATCCTCCAAAGTGCTTAATTTTAAATCTTTGTAGCCCTGGATTTCAACCAGCGGAAAAGGCATGTGTTCTACCAAATTGCAGTTCACTTCCTGACTGTGCTGGAAAGTGAGCAAGAGAGAGAAAATGAACATCAAAGAAGAACTAGAAAAAAATAGTTACTTTCAGTAATGTAAGCTTGTCATGAGTTTTGAAAGTCTGAAGGTCCTCTATCACAGGCATTAAGCTAAATCACACCCTAAAACCTCAAGGAGAAGCGAGTGGGCGTGTTAGCACATCAAGAAGAATTTGGTTCAATATATTATCCAGGCATTGTGGGGCAGGGGTATGAGTGGCTGAGCTGGCTTAGCTGAACTACCTGTACACTACAGCAACAGGTACGATCCTCCATTTAATGAATGCAAAAGTAGAAATAAAAAAGAACAGGTTAGGGACCCATCAAATATGCCAGAACAGTGGGCTTCCCTGTACTGTTAAGAATTAGTCTTATTTCACAGCAGGAGGCAGCTTTTCCTTTTAGTTTGGTATTTGTTTGGGTTTTTTGTTTGTTTTTTAAAGGAAAACATCACCCTCATTGCATAAGGCTATTGTTTAAAGACAGAAATTGGAATTGGAGTTTTATCACGCACATGCACATACACCATCACATATTCAATCTGGTATATGCAGGCAGGACCACTGCAACAAGACTATCAGCCTGCATTTATAAACACTCATTCAGCCTTGAGAAGAACCAAGATAAATGATTCAGCGAATGTGAGCTGTTAACTGAATGGCAGTCTGCAGGTAATTCTTTTTCTTCCCACGATCTTACAGGATACTACCAAAGCACAGAAAAGCTGAGAAAGGTCATTTGCAGTCTAAGGGTTTCACTTAAGAGGGAAGAGACAAAGAGAAGCCTTAAGCAGCGACTGTAAGAAGAGGCTGGCTGCAAGAGACCATCCTTACAGTTTTTCCTCAGTGTTCAGGAGGATAATCTAGAAATCCAACCGATTGACCTAAATTATTACATTGTGCATGTGTTCCCATTTAGATTTGTGAACCGGTTTCAGCTTGTGCGACTTTAAACAGTTCCCAGAGGAGTAACCACATCTTGATAAACCTATAAAGAGAGAGGTTTTCATTGCCAAAAATGAAAGTCCTCTGACTGTCTTGTCTCACAACGAAGATGCATAAAGCACCACTATAAACCATTTGTGCTCTAAGATTACACACTCAAACATCTCAAAAACCAGCATTTAAGTCTCTTGTCTTGTTGCCCCTTCAAATCTCTAACTTCCAAGTCTGTCTCAGGGTGCAGAGGTTAACTGTGGCTCGAACTAGAGGTTAAAACAGTGCTTCCTATCTACATTTAGTATTACACCTAATTAAGCATTTTCATCTTCAGTAGCTTCGATTGTCAAAAAGTGAGTCAGTTGTATTCAGACGTCTGTTCCATGAGCCTCTGCTTAATCTTCAAATCAGCTCCCTTCTACCTCCCAAAAATAGAGCCAAACAGGTGGCCTTTTAGTGGGTCCATCTATCAAAAACGAGGGAAGTAAACAGGCGAAGCTGCAAGTGTTTACAGAGCTAGAGCCGGAGGAGGAATATAAACTGACCATGTCACCCATATGCGGCTGAAACTCAAACTTCATGGGCGGACAGAAGACATTGTTGTACATCTCCATCAGGCGCTGCTTATCACTGTTGGCATCCAGGTTCTCAACGGCGTTTTCAATGGCATCCAGACCCTCATGCTTTGACTGCTCCAGGTTTAGCTCAGCAGACAAGAATGTCCTGAGAGCTCTGTTGAGGCTAGCGTGGTATCCCAGGTCACAACACTGCTAGAAAAAGACACACAATCCCATATGAATAAGCGAAGAAATTCTGTAATAGAAATTAAAATGTTTCCAAAGCCAGAAGTTATATAAACGGATAACAAGTCATAGATATTTTATCATCTTCTGGGTACCAGAGCGGTCTCACATCTCTCATTGATCGCAGAGGCGTCTTTGACCAGGGGTCCTCAGAGTTGGCCCTAAACAGAATTCTCAACCTCTAATACCATACAAACTTCAACATCATGTTATAATTAGTCTCCAAGACAAGTACAGCTTAAACTACTACAACACTTTGCGGAGTTCTCATGGAGTACTAGAGAGATCATTTTATGCTGTTAAAAGAACAAAGTAACCTAGCAGTGGGTAAGTTCAGTGTATTTCTTTAGATTCTAACCTTACTTTCAGGGGCGCTGATTCCCATTGAAAACACTCCAAAATCCTTAAATAAAATTATTCAAAGTGAGAGGAAAACAATGCACTAAAGTACTACCAGAGAAACAAGACACAGGATTTGGGTCATCTGCAAAGGTTAATCTGCATCTAAATGATTCCACCCAAGATACAGAAAACTGCTTAATTCAGTGTACTTCAGGAAGCAAGAACATGACCTGTACTTCACAGGCATAAAGAAGAGAGTCATCCAAAAAGCAAGCAGCGATCAGTTGGGATGACTTCATTGCTGGGGTGAAACAGAAGAGCAAAAACTTTCAAGCAGAAAGCAGTCGTGGTCAAGAATTTCCTGGCTATTACGGACACCAGGATGATGTCACTGGAAGACAATCACGGCTGCGCAGCCAAGTCTTAATGTTTCAGAAGGGAGAAAGGCGCTTTTCATTAGCTGATCAGAAACAGCCTGAATTTTTCAGACATCTAATAAAGTGAGCGAGAAAGGAGCCCACCTTCTTGGAATCACAAGCAAGATTACATACGCTAGGAGAATATCCAAAAAGAAAGAGACCATCTGCTTGATTGCTGTGCTGCTCTGTAAGCAAAATTCACATGAAATCTCCTCCTCACCCATCATTTGGGTCTCATCACTGTCATTGTGTGCAAACGCAAAAAAAAAAAAAAGGCGGGGGGAGGAGGGGTGGAGGGAGAGAGAAGAGAAGAGCAACTACTGGACTGTTCCCTGCTTTCACAGAATTTCTGTCACCAAGTGCTGCTGGATGCCTGGCTCCTGTGCCAACAAGCTGTGGCAGGTGTGGAGTCTTGTAAAAAGAGCTGCAGTTGCTGGTTAGGCTGGAGGCAGAGAATTAAAGGACATTACATTCAATCAGAAAGAACGAAAACTAGCCAAAAAAAAACCCCAAACCCCAAACAAAAGATGCTTGATTGAGAATTTGCACGTGTGGAAGCAGTCTTGGATCAACAGCCACTCCAAGCTACTGCTCTTCTGCAGGCATGTTACAGTGCCATCCTCTGCAGTAATTTGGGGAAAGCTAGTCCAAGTTGGGCCAACAGTCCAGCCAGGATTAGGGTCAGCTCAGATTTAACAGGAGCACTCGCTCCTTTTCTCCTCCTACTGTGGGTCAGACGGCTGCACACCCACCAGGGCGACCAGCTTGTCCTCCCGGCGCTCGCCCTCCTCCAGCACACATCCGCGTGCAGAAGGAAAGCTGATCTGCTGCGCCAGGGGAGCTCACCGGTGGGACTGGGAAGTCAAATGGGACTTAATATTTTACACCCCACCTCGCTGAGCAGCAGGACTACATTACGACAGCAAAGTTTTTTAGCTTTATGTTACTGAAGCCAGTGACAGAAAACATTTTTCAGCCCACTCCCCCACTTTAACATTTTTAAAAGTCCAGCATACCACATTTATAAATGTATCACTCTTGCCATCCCTTTTCTGGGTTATATAAATGTTTGATGGAATCATTCTCTGAGGAAATCAATTTTTTATAAGAATTTAACGATAACACATTCAAATTCACTTCCAAACATGACATCTGATTAACCCTTCACCAGTTACCTGTTTTCAAACAGGCCCAAAATAGAAGATTTAAGGAGAAAGAGCCTTCTGTTTTAAAATGCAATTTACATTTGGAAGGGAAAAGGTGAGATCCTGGAGTAAACAGCAATAGTACACCTATTCCCAGAAGAGTGAAGTAAGCTTTAGGACTCACACATACACACGCGTTTTCATCTTTTTTAAAATTCTGTCCTAGTGACCCTTTCATAAATATGAGTTAATACAAACTTCCCCATTACTGTAATATTTCATTAGCATCAAAGAGCTGCCTCAGTCCCCAAAGTCAGGAAATTCGAAACTACTGGGCTCTGTCAGGAACAATTGATTGCTCTTAACTCATGATGAAGAATCAACTCACTGTTATCCTTCCATGCACATTGGAGGGGGAACACAATGTGTTATATAAACATGACAAGTTTAATGCTATTTGGCCTAACACAATCTACTTGTAAGTAACTTTGAAGATTGCTTCTATATTATATTTCAAAATTCAGTATCATCAAATGATTAGATCAAGGAAAAGAATTAAGGACCTAACTTAAAAATCACATTTTTATTTAAGTCAGATGTTTCAGATAACCATCACTGGTTATAACTGTTAATTTTCGATCCTTCAGGATCAAAGATAAATCTCTATTCCCTGCGTCTTAACAATGAGATAACTGAACTCCATCTCCTGTGCTCCCAGGCAAGTCCCACATTTTTCCATGCCTTCTGAAAACAGAGCAGATAATACTTTTCTTTTAAAGATTATGAAAACTTGCAATGTAGTGTTAAATTGAATGCTTCAAGGAACACAAGGGGGTTAACATGGGCACGGACTCACCCAGAGTCGCGATGGCTGCTCTCTAGGAACAGTGACAAATCCATGTACTGCACAAGCTTGGCTTCTTGTCTTGCACCACTGCCTACCATGTCCCAGAGACGGCTGAGGCTATCTAGTGAGAGGAGCACTCCCTTCAAAGCTGGGTAACCTACATTTGTCAACATACTACTTAAAAGATCTCAGGTCTGTGCTTAAAAGTTGCTAGGGATTTATGAAATCCAAATGGATTCTTTACTATATATATCGCTCATGAAAATGTACTAAGAACAGTCTGTTAGCAGACAACTGAACCAAGCACATCTGCAGTATTTGGGGGAGGACTTACAGATAGGTTTTTAAAAGAAAAAATTAAGACAGTTGAATTACGCTGATATCAGTGAAATGAATCCCTATCTTGTACATTTCAATATAAAAATATTGAGAGAGTTATCATTTGTTAAAAAAACAAGATGGCACAGTTCAAGTTGAGCAAATGTTAACCAAAAAAGGTCTCCTAAACAGGCGGCAGGTATAAACCAAACATGTCTCTTCAGTAGAGCAATTTTGCAAAACACGGCATTTCGAAATAACAGTATTTTTCAAAACCATCTAGCACTGACAATCCTGACCTCCAAAGGACAAGTTTAAATAAATACCTAGCAGAAGTGCACTTCATGTGATTTTACGATCAGCTGAATAAATCTATTATGTATACTGTTAGGTATTGTAATAGCTGACTAATTAATAGTGATCTGAGTGCTCTTTACTGCCTGTGTCTAGAGACACTTCTGTTCATTACTCCCCCTTCCTACAAAGAAAGTTCCCTTCAGGCTTTGCAGTTGAGTGTTTCTAATAGTGATGGCAGTGGGCTGCCCTTGGCAAGCAGAATAATATCAAGCAACAGTCAGTGACCCCGACAGAACGCGTGCAGTGCATTTGGTACTCTAGTTCTGCAGGTTGAAGTGGGTAGTCATGCATTTGTGAAAAACCTCGGGATTCCTAACTGGCTTTTCTGAGTTTTCAAAGGGGAGAGATATGGGGGGTTTTTGTCATGCATTTTACTAAAAGCAGAACCGATGCCCCCTGAATACTGGGGGCATCATTCAGCTGCAGAACAGAGGGCTTGCCAGCAGCTGGGGAACAAGCTCCCTCCACCTTCTGCTCCATTACCCAGTTTCTGCAGAGCATTCTAAGGAAAGCGGGGACTGGTCTCTATAGCCAGTTTATTTCTTCGTTTCTTTGCGTAGACAGAGAGACTGCAGAGTGGCCAGCAGTGGAACCTCCATCATTGTTGACGCTCCTCTGACACCTTTCAGAACTGGACTGAAAGTGCTCTGCAGTCTCAATGACAGAAGAAATGCATGAAGTTACTGCAGAGCTGGTGGGTCGGGGTATCAGAGAACGGAAAATCTGAAAAGCAGGGAGGTTCATCCCTCTTGTGAAATATGCTAGAGAAAGCATTAGCCTTGAAATATATGGAATTTTTCAAAACAAGTTAAAAGCAGCTTTAGAAAATGCTTCTGTCCTCCATTTCTTTTGCCAACTGGTATACTGTTTCTACAGTTAACCTTCTTTTTTTACATGTGCTTCTGAGCTATAATCTTGCGGGTTTGCTTAAAATAGTAAATAGAAAATGTCAAGCAGCAGTGTGATACTGAAGCTGAGTTTCATTTTAACTAAGCAACTCCTCCTTCTACACGTTTCAATGCCAGGTTTCTTGTGCAAGCTTCTACCTGTACAACAAACTCTGAGTTAGCCATCTCAGAACAGCTCACTGAACAGCTTCATGACCAATTATCATGCCTGTTGTTACCCTCTGAGCTGCCCATCCAGACCATCATTCCACAGCTGTACAGAGGTTACCAGTTGTGCCAGTATATAAGGTGTTGAAGAAGGAGAGGCACGTGTGAGGGTTAATGGCAATGATATTCATTGCAGGCACCCAAGCAGCAGCACTTACATCAATGAGATCAGACAGGTCATGGATGTAATACTTGAATACAGATGCATTGGTGGCTTCCAGAGCTAGCAGATACTCGTTTCTTGCCTTAATAGCCTTCAGTCTATTTTCTGTGTACTTCGCTTGGCGCTAGAAGAGAAACCAAAAACAGTATATATTTTAAAAAGAAGTGCAGCAGGAGTAGTAGCACGCTTAGTAACACCAGAGTATACTGAACAAACCTTATCCTGTTCACACAGTTTTTGTTCATTTGGATTCCAGTTTTACCAAGACTCAAAGACTTAGAATTCAGACTAATTATTTAGATGTTTTTAAGCATTACTATACTAGACAGCTTTGCATTTAAAGTCTTCTCTTAAACCAGACTGCAAGTTGGAGAAGATTAAGGGAAGAATGAAGGAACAAGGCGGGTTTATGAGGTTATGGCCCAGCACCACCAGAGCAGCTGCTAGAAGCCCACAGGCAGCCTGAGGGCTGCAGCAGGCACTCCACCTCTTCCAGCAGAAATTAGACCTAAACTTGATCCTTTCAGAGCTTAAATCAATCCAAAACTAACTCTTCACCTTCTATTGGCTTGAATCTTAGTGCTGAACTACTTAACTGACTGACTGATTGCTAAGGCAACTGGTTCTGCCCATGAAGACAGCTTGGGTTTGCATGTCTCCCTGTAGCACAGATCAGATCTTAAGCTGGCATGAAATAGTAAACCAAAATCTTTTACTCTGTACAAGAAAAAAAATGTTAACCATGACTTCCAAGAAGGCAATTGTTGCTTTCATACTGTACCCTTGTTTTAGCTTTCTGTGCCATGCCTGTATAACCTGGGATAATACAAAACGCGTATTTGATTGTCCTCTTTTAGAAACCTGGTGCTAGCTTTTGCCTTTCCTAAATCTGACTGTTTAAAACTTGTACAAAAACTGAGACTTGTATTTGAATGTCACAAAGGAGGGAACTCAGTAGCTCCTGTGCTGAACTACGGCAAAGGTCCCCTCCTCAAGCACTCTACACAAGCAGTAGCAGTACTATGGAAGTACCTTCTCCTTCATTTTCTCTATTTTTTTGACAGAGCTTCGTCGAACATGTTTTTCTTCAAACTTGACGTTAGAAGTTGAGTCAGGGGAGCGTGGCGTCTGCTTGTCCTCTTGTTTCACTGACTTCCCAATCTGCTTTTCTTCCTGTTTCTCTGCCTCTTTCAGTTTGCTCTGAGCACTAATGCTGTCAGCATTGTACATATGGTAGGTTTTCATAACCTGCAGAAAATGATACACAAACATCAGAGCACGCCACTGTTTGATCTGCTGAGGAAGAAATGGGCTCACCTACCAACAAACTAGGCATACAGCTGTTTTGCTGTACTTCATCTGCATGACCAAGTCTCAGGGAGAACAGTTATACATATTTCTGGAAAGCTCACAGGCTAGGAGGGAGGAAAAAATCATGAGAAAGAAGTCACAAGCTTCAACACCCCTTTTTTTTTTTTTTTTTTTTTTTTTTTTATTTGGCCAACACACTCCCCAAAACTGTAAGTTTCTTTAACATAACTACTTCATAATAGCTGTCCATCATGTTTATATCAAACGCAAGATAGCGTACTAACTAAGCAAAGGCATTTGGACAGTGACCAGAAAGTCTGGTTGCTAGTTGGGAGTTAGAATTATCTTAACTGGCAAAATTTCAGGGAAATTTCACATCTCGGAAAAGCATGACAGAAGATGCACGAATGAAACTGGCTCTCAAAATGAATCTGAAATCTGAAATCAGAGTGGATTATTTTGCAGCTGCTTCTTTGTTTAACTCTGGCATGCGCCTTCTTGTACAACCCAGTAAAGGAGTCATAAAAACCAAAAAAAGATACAGACTAAATCCAGCCTCCTTACTATTCAAAGACAATTATATGCCAACGTTGGAAAATGATAGCTTTTCATCAGCAGGTAAGGTTTCAGAAGGGATGCCTATCAGTCTTTCATCTGGATGAATCAGTCCTTTAAACATCACAAGTCTCGAGGAACTGTATGCAAATCAACAGTCTGCACACAACGGCTGCAAAAGCAACTCAGGGTCGATTTGTTTAAATCAAATTTGATATGTAAAAGCACCTCTGTTCACCTTATGTAATAAAAATATTAATAAAAGAGCGTGGCTCAGGGAAACCTGGACCCTGTACTATACGGACAACTTTTATTATAGCACATTTTTTATAAGTATAGATAAGTATCCCCCAAANCCCCCCCCCCCCATTTGTTTCTCAGGATATTCATGTCTAGCTTTGTGTTAAGAAAACAGAAGCAAAAAACCAAAGGGCATAATATATAAACTTTTTATCCACGATTGCAAAGCAATCCAATTCACATACCAAAGCAAACATTATTATGATATAATTCTGATAAGGGGCCAAAAAACCACAAAGTTGCATAAAGACACCCCAATAGTGTCATTCCAGCATTAATAAAGATCCCACTTGCGAATCATTTGATTTATTTTAGATGAAAACCCATTTATACCTATTTCACCTTAGTTTGAACCATAACATAATTTTACATAAGTAGGATGCATGCTCTCTCTTTATGCAGTGATCAGCAAAGGTTCTCAGATACAAAGAGACGTTGTATTTAAACATGAAAGAGAATGTGAGCGCAGCTCGTATTAAAGAGAGACTTTCTGAATAATTCACACACACGC
This sequence comes from Balaeniceps rex, assembly GCA_013401315.1. Lineage (NCBI taxonomy): Eukaryota > Metazoa > Chordata > Aves > Pelecaniformes > Balaenicipitidae > Balaeniceps > Balaeniceps rex. Next base: position 51,539 of record VYZW01041027.1, on the reverse strand, counting down.
TTTCAGCTCCTGCATATGCTTAGACTATAAAGCAGGCATTTATAATAATAGATGCAAAGTAGTTTCTTTCCCTCTATCACTGAAAGTGGAACTGGCAGAAAGCAAGAGAAGCAGAAAAAGAAATCGCAATTTTAATGATTTCATCCTGCTGACAGTGCCACATTGGCAACCACAAGCTCTGCCTGCCCTGTGCTCGGTGATGGGGTTACTGTCACTCCCTACTGCCTGCTGAGGGCAACAGCACAGTCGAGGATGGACTGCACAGGACAATTCGGGACAAAAACTTACAAGTAACAAGCCTTTGTATTTCATCTGTGTAGGGAAACCAAAGACTTTGTCCATTTTCATGGCTGTGCATTTTGCCTGAAAATATTAATTCTGCCAATCCTTTAGATACCCAGCAGAATAAGAGGTTAGCTTGTGGAAGTATGTCGTAAAGTATCAATGAAAGCAATTCCACCAGTGATTAAATTGAGTCCAGCAAGAAATATCTTTTAATATGATCAGCAGAAGTGGCTTTTTCAAAGGAAAAGAAATTTTCTGGTGAAGGGACAATTTAAAATTTTAGAGCAGAAGGAATGCATAAATAGGTATCAAGTTCCTAGCACTGACATTAAAAAAGTTAATACCCCAGCTTTGCTTGTCAAAGGCCAAATTCTGGAAGATCTTACTTCCAGCAATAGAGAAATTATCAGGACTCAGTATTTGGCTCAATGATCTGTCAGAGCCTGGCATGCAGAAATGATTACCTATGTCTACGTAAACTCCACTAACCAGTCACCTTATCTATCAACTTAAGCGCCACATGAACTTGGATTAGAAACAAATCTCAGTTCCTCAAAGTCTGTGTTTAGAGACAGCTCTATATTCTTCCTTAGGATCCCATCCAAGTACATGACTCAAAAGTTGAATCAGATTGTGCCCTCAAATAAAAAATAATTTCTGGAGTAGGCAGCGCTGATGACAGGCACTGCTGCATTTACAAAGCCACCTTCATACCCAAAGTAAATTCTCTGCCTTTCAGGAACACGAGCACAATGCAGTTTGCTCATACTACTGTAAACCAAGGTTGTACTAACAACTACAGCGACAGTACATCAAACCACAGGTCAGCTTCAAAATGCCTCCAGCTTTCCTATCGAGGAACACAAACACTCTTTGCCCACAGAAAAGACTCAGTAATGCTGAACGCTAACGCAGAAAAGGAAGAAAATCATAAACTGGATTCACAGTCTCACCTCTTCAACTGCCATTTCAGCAGCAAGAACATTGGTGCATAATGAATTCCCTTTTCCTACTCCTAAGCTCCCTTTTTTCTAAAAGATTAGTCTGAGTATTTGGCTTTGATGCTTTTGAATGAAACAATTCCCTTCTATAACTTTTGTTGATATGGGAAATTTCAGGGACACCCTCCCCCCATACTCTAGCATTGATATTAATACAGAATTTCATCACAAGATCGATATGCCATGGCTTGAGGAACGTCCCTGGATCATCTTTTGAAAGAATGAAGGAAATAACATGTACCTCAGCGTAATGACCCAGTGTATCATTAGGGAAAGACAAAAGGAAAGACATTTTGAGCAACAAAACTGTGCGTAGGTTCTGCTTTTAAAACAAGAACTAGCTCAGTAACAGCTGCAGAAAGCAAAAATTTAATCAAACAACAGACTTTTCCATTCATCTACATGAGGAGAAAAATCCCCAAGCAGCATATGAACTTTTATGAACACACTCCTTCTCCTTCCCGAGGCAATGCCTCTTTCTTGGTGTCTCCAATGGATATACTGAGAAGCAAAAAAGCACAGATGGAAGACTATTACTCTAAAGGGAGCTGTTTTGCTGAAAGAGTCGAGGAACAAATAAACACAGTGGGTCCCCCCGCTGAAGCTGTACGCTGCCTTTTGTATGCTCAGACCACACAAAACCAGGGACTGAAGATTTTTAGCACATTTGGAAATAATTCTAGTGTATTTTCCTCTTTTTAAAACCACTACTGCAGCTAGTAGCAGGTGTGTGCTAAGGTGAGATCTCTGAGAAGTGGAGCCAACACTTACAGAGCTGAAACAATATAAGGATAGAATGAAAAAGTAAGATTTATGGTGCTCTATAGACTGGTGAACATAAGCTGCCTCAAACTGCAAAGACTGCAGACATTTATCAGTCTTGGTGCTTAGTCTCTGCTGTAACAGCAGGCTGGGAGAAGTCAAACACTTCTTCCTTCTGCCTGAAAAGACTCCAAGAAGTCAGTTTGATTTACCGTGTAGAGTTCATTCAAGACCTTCATCAAGTCTTCCTGGAGCTGCAATCCCACTTCCTTGCTCTGCAACAAAACAGAGACATGAAAGTTAATTGGGTAAGATGGTGAAAAGGTGGAGGAAGTGAGCATGCTCCGCATCTACAAATAAGTTAGGCTCAATTAAGCACCGCTATTTATGCTAGCAAATCCAATAACTGCTCAGCCCAGAGTCACTTATGGTCAAATTGCACAAACAGTATTAATCAACTGAAATGTTATATATGCACAGTCAGAAAAGCCTTACAGTACGGAGACAGGGAAACTTCCAGAGAACATGGGATTTTCAACACTACAAGCCTGGAAACACACAGATTTGCCCATTTTAGCAGGATCAAGCAAGACTATGAATATAGGACAGCTTAGTATGGAAGCTGAAGAAATGCAGGATAAGAAAGCCAGCAGGAGTGATCTTCCTTTAGTGAACATCGTATCACAAAACAGGCACTACTTCGATTTTGCTGACGTAAGGTACCTCCTTGGCAAAGCCAGACTCCGAGGTTGCGATGACAGCCGCCACCACCTCCTTCACACACCCATCTCTCTAGGCAGCCCTGCTGCGCTTTCCTTTGACCTTGCATCTCACTCCCAGCCCTTTGGTACTGCCGGCCAGCCCCTCCTATCCTTATTCCTTGTCCCTTGACCACACGCGCATCTCAGGTTGCCAGTGCCACCCCATCATAACGATTCTTGAGGAAACGAGGTTGCTCGGATAGGGTCTGGCAAGGTGTTACAACTCATGGGGATAGACCCAGGAGGGAAACCTTACTGCGGTGTCTGCCAGCTCTCACTTGATAAGCCTTGTGCACAGATTGTTATCTATTTCCTGGGTTCACTAGGGCAACAGTCACTCTTGGATACTTTTGGATACTGGAGTGGAAATGGTCTGCTGAAGAAACAGCATTTGCCCCAGAGAAGTTTGGAGGCGCAGGGAGATGTGCTCGACAGCAGGTCTTTTTGCCTGTCGGTACTGCAGGAGATGCTTTGATCCAACTAGAGTTTGTGCTGACTGTATTTGAAAGAATATACAGAGCCGCAGTCTGGTTTTGAGCACAGTGTTAACACCAATGTATTTATTTTTTTAGTTCTGCATGATAAAGCCAGAGTTTAAAAAAAAAAAAGGTACATGCTTTCAGATGCATAATCTCTCCTTTGAGTCTCCATGAGATTTACCAAAGTTTACCTCTTCTTCCACAAATACCACAATAGCCTGCTACACCCTCTAGCCTCCTCTGGCAAAGGTTCCTTCACTTCTGTATTTCATCACAAAAAGAACCACCACATCAACATGGGGGTGTGGGGGGGGAGAATTACTCTGACAGGGCTTTACATGCGTACATTCCCATTTCCATTCAAATTTTAAATCAATATGGGATTTACCTCAATAGACAAAGCAATTGGCTTTTTTTTTTTAAAAATAAATTAAAAAAAAAAACTAGAAGGACTACAATACAATTTAACCATATCAGTACAAATCCTTCTGTCCCGGGGGGCACTCGCATTAGTGGGCTGCCTAGTTAAACCTAAGGCTATATGACTCATGAACTTGTTTTCTTCACTAAAACAGTACAATGAAAAGATTAAAAGAAGTGCAGACATGACTGGTTGTCAAAACCAGCTGACACCCAAACTAGCCTGCAGCAGAGTGTCCGATTTTAAAAATATATTTACTTATTTAAACTCCCTGCTAGGTAACAAGCAGCCAGCACTTCTATGTTGTGTGCAATTGGACTCAACTACTGCACTACTGCACGAAGAGCCGGTGCTGGCACGCATTTGGCTTTAGCTAAATACAGGAACAGGAACAGATAAGCTTCTGGTTTTCTAATAAAGACGCTGGAACGTCCAAAGACACGCATCCATAATTACCGACCGACAGCACCTCTGTATGCAAAGCCCTCTTTGCAGAGTCATTTCTGCACGCATATAGCTTGTATGCAAAGGAGGGTGAAGAAACTTCCTTAATGAGTTCAACGGTACTATTAATCTTCACTTCGCTAGAGACAGGATTTCATGCGAAAACTGTCACTGTTCCCATTCTGACGAGCTTTCACGAGAAAAGCTGAGAAATTCAGACACACCAAAAAGCACACTGAGCCAGCTGCTGCTGACACATCTTGCAAAGCAAAGCAAAGGTGCAGCCACACGCCCCAGCCTCGCCGCCTCCAGCCGCCACGGTGCAGCACTGCCGTGCACACAAACCTTAACAAATCCCCTTTTTCTATAGCAGGAATATAAACGATCAAGAAAAATCTCTGTATTTGTAATACAATTTACATCTTTCAGCCTACAGTTATTGAAAGAGATTAAAGCCAATAAAGTTACAGTTAGACCCAAACAGATGTTTCCCTTCTTTGCCATTGAAGACTCCAAGGAGCGATGTCCCAACTGTTATCCTGTTCACCCGAATAGGCTGCTGAAATGTAGCTTACTGCTTCAACCCTGTTCTGTGGTGCTCATTATCATGCCCGATCATCCCTTTGAAATTCCAGAAAAATCCATGCCCATTCTGACGGGGAGATGGTTGTCATCCCTGCCTTGCAGTAAGCAGCTGAGATTGCCACATATTACAAAAATACCAGAGCTGTTGGGTTCAGAGCATTATACAACGCACCCTTTAAGGTGAAAAAAAGGAAGGGGAGGGGAAATGGGAGAGATCAATCATCAACTATTTATAAAGTCATGAATTGGGCCAAAAACACAATTGAAGGGGAAAGCTCCCTCAAAAAACCCAAACTTAAGGATAACGGGCAATTATCTCTTACACGAAGCGTGGTACAGCCCACCAGAGGAGGAAGAGGCCTTTGAATCAACCTTGTAAGCTGGGTACCAAAATAGGGGGGGACGGGGGTGGGGCGAGAAGTATAAAACAGAGCTGCCTTTGTCAGCCATCGGACATAATGTTTCTCTCAGTCTGGTGGAAGGGAAGGAATCATACCAGCAGCTCCAGAGAGCACAGGGAAAAGCTACGGGGGCAAGGTCTATCCCCAAGATTTTCCTTGTAGCATCTCCCCCAACGGACGGAGCAGACAGACACACACCGGGATTTGTTACCTTGTCAAAAACAAAACACCCAACCACACACACTACCCAGAGGGAAAGGACAGATCCATCTCCAAGTGACATTCACTAATGATGTCTCCGCTTGGGCTGCACAGGAGCCAGCCAGCTGCAACAGCTTTGCTCCTGTAAAATGTTTAACTGGAAAAAACCCCAACAGTTTCTAGGATTTAATGACAGAAATCTCAGAAATTCAGTCTTAGCCCTTGCAGTACAATCTTTAATGTTTTCAAACCCCTGTCTGTAATTTCATAGCTCTAACCATTCTGAGGTGCAGGAAAGAGATAAAGCACACTGAATTCCACTTTTTCTGAGGTTTTATTAACAAAAGACATCCAGGTGAGTAATTGGAGAAGCCAAAGAAGAGAGCAGACGTCTTGTCTCTCCACACTAACATTTCTATTCACAAAAAAACAGGCAGGCTTAAACACTCATAATCTAATAACTATGTTTTCTCCACATTTTCCCACTAATTAGAAAGTGCAAATGCATCTACTGGTACACGTAACAAGAACTTTGTTCAGCTTATAGATTTTACTCATTCACTACCTACCAAGACACTGTTTGCCCGATTGAACTTTCATGCTCTGCATGTTGGAAGTATATAATATCTACTGGGTCAAGCAAATTTGATAGGTTCAAGATTATTTATGCCTACAAAGTTCAGGAAAAAGAAGAGATAAGGAGGTAATGCAGACAAACCCACACTTAAACCAGCATTTCTGCCTAAGAAGTCAAGACAGCGCTAAGCCATGAGGAAAAAAAACCAACATACCGATAAACCAAAAAGCAAAAAGGGAAAGATTATATAATTTAATTTTAAATTATCCTTTTTGGATTACTGTCCAGTTCAGCAGTGCTCAGAGTTTACTGTGTTTCTGAGATGACAGATGTTTTATTGTAGACTGTTTATGTATGTTGTGACCCATTCAGACCAGCCTGGCATCGCACTGTCGGCAGCGCAATGGGACGTACAAGCAGACGCATCCGAGGTCAGGTCCTTTGCATTTTCATATGCTCCAGTCCCATGTTCCTAAACCTGCTCCCCAGGTGGCCAGATGTGCTACTGGAAAAACAAGTGTCTAACACAAATGCTGACAAAGGGGAGCATCCTGCTTTTTCTGAGGAGTCTTTAGTTTAAAGAAAAAAGCTGGCAATTCCCAATCTCCAGGAGAGTTTGCCAAAACGAGATCCACATTTTTTCCATCTCTGAAAGAAAAAAAAAGCTGAAGCTGCTGCTCATTCCTGCAGTGATATGGGTCGCAAAGATTTTATGACTGCCTTTTTCTCAACATCAGAGATGACTAATGGAAGTGACTGGCTGGGTCTGTTTTAAATGCCCTGAGCACTGAACTTTTCACACAGAAGGAGCTTTTCAGCAGCACACTTCACTGTGCTGGTTAAACTGCCTGGACTGGACCAATCATCTGCCTTTCGCCCGGCTCTTTTCAGCCCATTTGCTTATTTCTTGCATAAAATTGCTCATTCACTGTACAAACTGCTGAAGCATCAATTATGCAAAATAGATTAAAATGAATATTTTAATGCATATTCAGGTTGAAGAAGAAAAGAAGAAGTGTAAGTGCCAAATTGTCAAAACACAAAACTCTTTGTGCTTCCAAATGAGCTCTCAAGAAAGAAACTGCCAGATTGCTGGACTGGAAAAAACCTTACATTAAGATGAAGGTACGATAGATCACAGGTGTCATGAAAACAAGAGCTGTGCAATGAACACTGTTAATTTAATGCTGCTCCCCATANTTCGGTAAATACTATTGATACACATGACCTGATTTTAAAAAAAAATGTTTAGGAGAAAAAAGCTGAGCTGGCTGACCCTGATAAATGAAAATACATTGGAGGAAGCAGGACGGTTAGCTTGGGAAAGTCAAAAGCAAATGCCTTGGTCATTAACAAAACAGTTGTTGCTCAAGTGCTGTAGAGGGTGGTGGACCTGATGCACAAAGAGAACTTTTCTGATGTCCCATGGAGTTCAAAGTGCATCCAGATTAAAGGCTGCTGATCTTAACCATTGCCATGCAGGCATAAGAGATTTCAAGATCATGCTAGAATGTGGCGCAGAATTACAAGTAAAATGCATGCCAAGGAAAACCAACAACACAGTCTCTGCAGTTGCAAACGTCTCCAGGTATCAATTTCTATTTCAACATCAAATTCTATATAATGTTTTTCAAAGGCAGACAGAGTTTAGAATGATTCATTTTGCAAACAATCTTCCAGGAAAAAGCAATAAATAAAAGCAAAATAAAATCTGATAAATTTTGTTATTATCTCTTCCTGGCTGTACTGGCAACCGGAGTCTATTTGTACATCCCTTAAAAAGCCTGAGGAAGGGCTTGTGCAACAAAATCTTATCTAATTGGCTCCAATAATAAACTGTGTGTGCACGTGGGGAGGGGGTGTCCCCACAAACGTTGTCTCCTTCTTATCGTCCTCTTGATCTGGGAGATTACCTAGTTTGCTATGCATCATTAATGCTCTTGGAAGACGGCGCAGCATGGGAGCCCACCACAGCCTGAGGCTGGGGAAGAGGGAGAGCAGGGCACCAGCACAACCTCACCTGTGCTGCTGCAAAGGTACGCACTGATCAGTGATAAACACAGGCTTCCTTTTCTCTGCAAATCAGGAAAATTATCAACAGCACCCAAGAGAACAAGAAAGTTATTTCAGCAAGGTGACAACAGTAACTGTTGCCCAGGAGCGCTAACTTGCAACCTCAACGTTTTTCTCGCAAGCTGCCTTTCTCAAGCCTTTTCTTCAGCCCAAAACAAGAAAGCAAAAGGAGCTGCCCTAAGTGTGCGTGCACATGCATACACATACACGCTCACACATGCACACACACTCCTTTGTTACAACAGGGTGTATGTGCACCATGTGCAGAGCTGTAGGTTGCTGCCACCCCTCGCTGGAACATAAATTCCCAGCACGCCGTGCCAGCTTCTCAACGGCCTCTTTGTTCCAGCCCTCCTCCCCTCCACCTCCCCTCTAATTTAATCAAGATGTTTTTGGGATCTACTGCAGCACTCGCTTGGCTGTTCCGCATTCCACCAAACATTAACGACTTCAGCTTCAAAATATTTAGGGGGGATAATAAATATGAGAGCTAAGGAATGCTGTCAACATTTTATGCCCCGATCTCAAGCCTCAGTAACGTAGTTCCAAATCTGATAGAAAGATGGTACAGCTTCAAAACAAACACACCATGAAGTTCACGAGATGCTTTCTGTATAAACTCAACAACAGCAAGGAAGCACTCAGGAACCATTGGTGGGTGAACGCGTAACACACTGAGATAAGAGACTTTATCTAATACGTTGCCTAAAATTATGTCAGCCAGTGACAGGGCTGGACTGGAACCCAAATCTGCTGATTCTGAAAGCCACTCTCTAACAAGACCATTTCTCTACATCTTTTAAAAAGGAATAATTAAATATATATAGGTGGAAAACAAACATTAAACATTCTAATGTTTTTTGAATCAACAGTGGGAGCTGGGAGGCAAGTGGATTGAGTTCTTGCTGAGACCAGTGAGGAAACTTGCAGAAGTACAAGATCCTTTTTATTCCTGTCTAAATCAAGGTTACAATACAGGGTATTTATTATGCATTAGTTAACATCTACTTACGAAGTTTGTTAAAGAGAAGGCTTGCCAGGTAAAATTTTCCAAGATCATACATGTAACACTTAAATAGAATTTGCTAATTAAAGTTTAGAATTCTTTATAGGTAGATTCTTCATAATGTTCTTTTTTTCCTTTTTCTTTTTTTTGTTTAAAACAGGCCTGCCTTTAATTCTTTTGCATGCAGTAGCAAATATGATTTATCACCTTCACGTTCTCATCTAACCAACTAGCTTTACTGTATAGAAGTACTCCATCATCACCATCAGTGCGAGCCATTTGTTATAAATGTACCGCTTGTCTTCCAAGGATGTACTCTCAAGGAAGCCTGTAACCCACCTGAAGCCTGTGCAAGTTTTATGCAAGTTTCTCCCACAACTTTTATGGATAAAGGGCTCGGCCATTATCACATGGCCCTACAGAACAGGAATTCTGCACACCTTCTTCTAAAGCTTCAAACTCTCCAGAATTTAAAGAAAAGCTAGGAAAACAAAATCTATGTCATACAATATACATGCATATTTTGGGTGAGAGATCATCAGTTTCCAGTTTAATGATCCACTATGCATTGGTCAGTCATATTTAAATTACAGTTGTATTATCTAGTTTTCTCCACCATTTCACTAGTGATTTGTTTCACCACTATGTCAGTAATAAGGAATTTTCCTTATTACAGCGGAATACTGTACTCTGAAAAGCCATTACTACATGAAACCACGTCACACCGCTGCCTCCCATACTCTGGGCTGAAAGAGTTGCTTCCAAACATCCCCCACCCCCTTTTTCTTTTTTTTTTTTTTTTTTTTTTTTTTTTTTTCAGAATTCTGTGCTGATCCTATTGAATCTTGGGCTTCGGCGCTCAATCCCAACAAACTGAGCAATTTTATGGCCGAGAGCATTCATTCTTGTTGTGAAGCCAGCTACATTTGCCCTCATTGAACGAGCCATGTGTGAAACGGGCTTCAGAAGGTGGCAAGACCTACCAGCAAGTGGTGAAGTCCTGTAAAATATTGGAAATAATGTTCTGTAGTTCTGCTCAGTTTTAATGCTCTGCACGACAGCTTTGCGCTACCGACTTCCCCCAATACCCTTTTTCAAAGTGCTGTGATTTATCTCTAGGAAAAACTGACTGGAGGGATCAGAGTCAGATGAATGACCTGGAGTGTAAAAGTGCTGTTACCTTGCTCCTGGCTGACCTGAATTCACACTGCAGCAAAATAAAGACGAGCATACTGGTGTAGTGAGAGACAACAAAAGCATACAGGAAATTAGAAACAAAATGCAGTTAACAATGGACTACTTTCACACATTAGAAAGGTCCAAATCCATCATAATCCTCGCCCAATCTATATGCAGAAGTGACATTTTTAGCCTGTAACGTACGTAGTAAAATTACTCCAGCTGTAGCCTTCAATTCAGTACATCACCCTGGGCAATAGGCTCTGATCGCATCATTATATCTGACTGGGTACAAAGTGTTAGCAGCGTAACAGAAACCATCCACTCTAATTACAGGTGGGGGAATCAAGTCTCTAACTCAGAAGCAGATTTATGTACCGCTAACTCAGAGAAGAGCACCACACAAATTGTTTCACTCCCTCTCCCTTCCCCCATTCCACTTGTTCTAAAAATAAGCAGGTAGGAAAACCAGGAGATTCCATCTCCCCAGTGAGAAATCAGAAAGCATCATTTCAAAACAGGCCTCTGTGTCCTTTAACTTTTGGGAAAACAGTAAGAACGCAACATTACTATTCCCTAAGGCAGAGGAAGACGCAGTGGGTAAGGATGCAAGCATGAGAGCAGGGATATAGCACGCACTTACCAACTCTGCACCTCGGTGACAGTTTTACTTACAGCATTTGTATATTTACGTGTTTACGCTGTTATGGAGAAATATTTTTACAAACGCCCAGCATTTTGGCCAGTGCATTTCTTTCATGTGCATGGCTTTTCCATGTGTGGTGTATTTTAAGATATTTCATACTCTGATACCAATGCAGCAATGAGACATACTGCAGCTGTAAAGTAGGTCATCTTAAGCACAGACCCCTTAAGGGAATTAATAATTCTTCTTCCTTGATTACTGCAAGGCTTTTCACCAACTCATTGTGGATTTTTCATTTCACATCAAACACTGTGCAGTGTACTAGTAGATAAACCTTTTTTCCACGATCAAAAGGTATTAAACAGGAAGCAAATTTCAAATCCTCAGTTTTGTTTTCTTCATTCCTTACAGGGTTTTCTCCCCATAAATATCATAACTGAACTTGATACAATAGTGTAAAGGAATGCTACACTCTCAAAGCACAATTTGTAGGGCAACCACCCCTCCCTGTCCCCACTACTCCAGACCGAAAGGACACGTCTACCTGAACAAGCCAGAAAGCAGGGCAGGACAGGGTTACTGCTCCAAGCATCTCCAGTGAGCCTCCCAGTTAACTCTGCTGCAAAGGAGCCCCAAGTTAAAAACAGAGATGATGTATGTTTTAAATGCAGTAGGACCAACGCTGCATGAAAGGTACACATAACAGCAAGGCAGGCAGTGCTGAGAAGGTACCTGGCTCTGTTTAGAGGCACAGCTCTAGAAAGCAGCCGGTAACAGCCCCTGCCTGTCCTGAGGCCCCTGTAGACACAGGAACTTACGCACATGCAGAATAAATCTGCCTTTCTGCCTATTAACACTTTCCAATTACTTCACAGTTTTGTTATGTAAAAATCTGTCAAGTTGGGGGGGGGGGAGGGGTCAGTTTGTTCAGAAACTAATCAAAGTGACTGAGGCTTCCCCAGTCCATTCTTTTAAAAAGATATAAATTTTTTTTCTATTAAATTTTAACAGGAGCTATTGGTCTGCTTCGAGGGAAATCTCAAAGAGACAACAGAGGAAGAGTGATTAAAGATACCACATTAAAGAGACTGCTTCTCAAAAGGCTACACAGGTATATATAATACCAAGGGATCCCACTAAAAAGATACGTCTGTAGGCAAGAAAACCCGATACCCATACCAGAAACAAAAAGGTTGTAGCATGCAGAAAAATCAAGGGCCACAAGAAAACAACTGGGTGACAGAGGGGTAGAGTGAAAAGGGAGATAAGGGGAAATCAAAAGGTGAATCAGCTCAAATAGAGGAATATTTTGAATACATGTATATAATATATAAATAAAAAGGGCCACGCTGAAGGAAGATAAGCAGGAAGAAATCAAAGGCGTGCTCTCTACAAAAGTAGATGGAGTAATGAAGAGGAGCACGAGAACAGGCGCTGACATCAAAGCAGGACGGTCTTCCAGGAGAGGGAGAGGTGACCAGAATAGCAACACCGGGTGGCACACAGGCTTTAAACTCCAACCTTGTACGAAACCCAGGGCTAAATCATTAACTGTTGGACAAATAAGAAAATATTACCTCCTTCCCAAGGTGTAACAATTTGTTATTAGGACAATTCCACCAGTTCCCCCCCAGTTTTACTTGCTCGAGAGAGCAGTTATTTATTTCATCGTTTATCTTCCTTTTCTTTTGCAGTAGTGCAGAAGTGCACTGACACCATTCCTGGGGCCAGGGGCACTGCTGAAGCCAAATGCCAGATCCCTGCTGACACCAATGGGATTCATCTGCAAGACTGCTATAGCAGCAAGCCCCTTATTGACAACATCTTTTACTGAAACATAGAAGTGTTTCCTCAGGAGAAACCAAAACACAGGGCACGGAAAGAGTACAGTGTTAAAGAATACCTACACCTTAGGTTGCAAGTTTCCAATAAGACATAAAACCACGTTTGGAGCAAACAGCCCAGTGCTCAGACACGTAAAGGTTTTGCAGGGAGAGCTAACCAAGGAAGTAAAAAATCCGAGAGGCAGGAAGAAATGGGGCTGACACACACTGTACATCCAGCACCACTTCAGTGCTAGCTTTGGCAGCAAACACAGCTTCTCTTATCAGCAAAGATACCTTTGAAGTGGCTGGCAAGCTTCCATCTAACACTCAAACAAATAAGACCCTCCACATCATAACACAGCCCTGGAGAGGGATCTCTTCATCATAAGACACGAACAGAAAAACTGCATGAGACAAAGCCACACACCATGCAGGCTTCCCATGACACTGCGAATCCAAACACGGCGAACATAAACCCTCTGAAAACCTGTGTGCAATGCAGGCACCACCACTGGAATTTCAGAAGTTCACTGATTTCAAGACAGACCTGTCCAAGCTTGACCGTCAGCACTGGTGTGCCCTTCGTATAACTGGTCCGAGGGGTCCAAGAGTGAACACGTGAGAATCTGTCTCAGCCTGAGGATTCTCCACGGCAGTCGCTGGAAGAGACAAACCCCACATTGCCACCACTACTGATGCTCTTCTGGACAGAGAGAGACCTGGCTTGCCCACCTTGGGCTCCATGCTGCTCCGGCTGCCACACGGCCAGCTCCCACCCCGCTTCCCTCCGCATCTCCGCTGCCCTTGAGGAAGCGTTTCCTTCCCAGCGCAGCCCTTATCACACCCATCCAGGCCCTTTGCAGCCTCAAGGCTGGATTACGGCTGCACGCTGTACTTAGATCTCTCTCGTTTGACAAAGCTCACCACTTCAGACAGCGCAAGATACAGCAACTCGAGGTCAGCAACAAAAGGGATCTTAAGTACATCCTTTTTACCCTGTCTGTCCTTCCTAGCTCACCTGCTCAATCCCAGCACGACACAAAGCACCGATTCAAGAAAGCCCTAAATTATAAACGGCCCAAGAAAAGAATCTCATGCCTCAGGATTTCATTTCAACTGCCTCCAGCAAACGAGGATCTCTCTATCGCTATCCTCTCCATATTTCATAGCATTATTTACAACCCAGTGAGCAGTTCCTAAATGTAAGTTACTAGAGCACCTGCAATCAGGCAGACACATGTATATCTTCTTTTAGAAGGTATTTTCCAAACAGAAGTGTAAAAAATAATGTTCCTCAGACTTTCAAATAATAAAATGTCCTTGTTTTTAACACGGATTCCCTGTGTAGCATGAGACAAGGACAGAGATCTCCCAAACCAGCAAGCAAGATGGGCAGCACAATTCTAACAGCTACAATTTCCATTGGAAAACAGTAAAAACCAAGCTCTTGTGTTAAGCCAAACCAGCGTGCCCTAACAGCATCACAGCTACAGCTCTTCCTCCTGCAGGCTGCATTTCATTAAACTGCAGTGCATTTTAGCTCAACTACACTGCACGCGTTAGCCCAGACAGGAGGTAGTGTAGAATCAGTGAATGAGCTGGAATGCCCGCATGGCACAAGAGAGGCAGGAACCTCAGGTCTCAGAAGTAATACAGCCAGTTATGTCACTGACGTAGCCTGGCTGATTAGATCTGTGGAGAAGCTACAAAACTTTGCTGAGATGTAGCACCACACTAATTCAGCTAAACATTTGGTTTTTGATTGGGACCTCTGAAATTTGCCTTCCACAGCTTCATGGGAAGCTCTGCAGCATGGCACAGCAGCATTATTTTCCATTTAGCTCCTGTATAAACTACATCTGTTTCAAGACTGCTAAGAAGCGCTCCGTTTTCTGAGCTGTCACATACTGTGGTAGCTCTTCTCCATTAAAAAATGGGAAGGGATGTCTCAAAAGTTTAAAAAAAGGATGGGAGAAGCTAAGGGGAGAGGGAGGAGAATGTTCTTTTAGATTTTCTCATCAATATGACTAATTTCCCTTTGGGCTAGCATGGTTTTAACTTCCGGTTAGAGGCACAAAAATATATCCCACTCCTAAATATCTTGCTGAGTCACCACATTATTCTCCTTCAATACCTACAGATACTGATAAGAAATCATCCTGGCTTTGCCAGCGACTTGCTGAGCAACCCTGGATAAGTGACTTCATCCACTTGTCCCTGCTTTTTGATCCAGGAAAAGGTACCATTTGTCTGCTTATGGTCCAGAGATATTCTGAAGATCATCTGTATTGCTCTTGGGATATACTAAGTACTACAAACATGCTACATAGGGGTTTTACAAATAGATATCATTTTTTAAAATCCATGGAATATAAAGCTGATTTGTGATATTTTAACCCCACACCACTTCTGTTTTCTAGCCTACAGTAGCTTTTGTACCAATTCATGTTGCTTCTTGTGGCTCAGGAAGGTAAGAGATTCTAGTGAAAAAGCACAAGTAGCGGCAGATCCAAGTTCAGCCAAATTTCTCTATTTATCAGCTGCTATCTTACTCAACTATGTGACTCCAGATAAGACAGGATGCAATTTTTGTTTTTAACCACCCAGCACAAGTGGAATAGTAATCTAATACCTGCTTTGGCCTTCAGCCAATTTGGTATGCCTGGCAACCAGTCAGACAAGCAGTTGGAATTTAGTAACAAGTACCTTTTGTTTGCACAAATTAATATGGAGTTTGTGTTCGGTCTGTGAGAAAGAAACCAGAGGGATATTTTGTTGGTGGTCGGTTGTTTGTTTGTTTTTATTCAAGTCCTACTGCCCGAAATAAAACAGGGCAAAACCATGCTTACACAAGGGGCTGAAAATTAAGATGCTAGTTTCCAGCCAAACTGGGATAATATCAATTTCCATGTACTTCTTTGCCGAGGCATTTTCTCAGCCACCTTGCTCAAGCACAGCCCTTGTTGAAATTCAGTGGGGAGATTACTTATCCTTTGGAAGGATTAGAGGAATTGAAGAGTAACTGCCATTCAATAATCCTGTGTAAGTATCTAATCAACCATAATGTAATTACCAGAAAGTTTTAAAAGGTCAAAAAGGCCTTAGTGTGATGTTACTTGAAAAAGAGAAGGTTCCTCCTCTACTTGGGCAATGTCTCAAAAAAAGAAGTAAAAGAGAAACAGAATGTAACACTTGAATATATTTTTCATACACCATTGCAATCCATTAAAAACTCAACAGTCAGTTGCCAACACACACAAATACTTGCTGTAAAAGAGCAAATGCATCCTGCTCTCCAGGTAACACACAACAAGATGCTGCTCCTTCAACTGCATCTTGACATGAAATATCACACACAATATTGAGCATTGTTCATTTTCTAGCAGTCTGAACGGACTGCATTATATAGACTCTCTATCAGTTAAAGCAATATAGAGATGTTAAGAAATATTTGAACGCTCTTTCCTCAATACATTTCAAAAGACACTCAAGACCAAAGTGAAAAGCCAACGAGGCCTCCAATTACTGCCCACTGCATCTAAACAGATTTTAATTTTAAAATCACACACTACTCACATGACTCTTTTAATATGACACCACTGAAGGCAAAAAGACAGACATGAAAGTACGCTAGGAGTTTTTCCATCAAAAGTGTTCCTCTTCCATTTCTCTCTCAGAGGCAATGTGATTTAGGATGAGTCTCCACCAAAGTATTCTTTAGAAAGCTCGAGTCCTTCTGCAAGCCCCTTCTCTAGGTCTTGCAATAGTAGAGATAACTCTCTGAGATCCTGACACATTGCAAGGGGGTGGGGAGTGGGGGAAGAGAAATTACTTTCAAAGTTAGGATTGCAATGTTTTTAACATGTTAACTAGCAGATGTTACAGCGATTGACAAATCTCTGAAGAGACTAGGCATTACCGTTTAACAGGAGTTTCAAAGCTTCCATATCGTGTTTCTTCAACTGGAAGAACAGATTCTTAATAGAAAAATACCCTCCCACACTGTCCCACCTTTTTTTCCAGGTGGAAATCAAGGGGACAAGGCTAACAAGAGACCTCAGCTGCATTTTCCTCCTTCTTCCAGAGAAGGACAATACATCCTTTTATTATCTAGCATGGTAGGAATTCTCCCTAATTTTTCTTTTAACAGTAGTTTCTCCTCCATGGCGGATATAAATTTATCTTTAGAGGGTTGTTCTTGATTATATTCAGAGTTGAAGACCTGGAGGGTTTCTGCTTATTTAATAAGAGTTTCAAAATGCAGACAAAACTGTGAGCAGGTTAAGAGGAAAAAACATGGCCTGAATTTAGACCAACAAATCTCAACTGACCACTTGTGGGAAAATCCTAAAATACTAGAAGAAGTAAATTACTAAAGAAATCAAAGGTAAGCCAAGCACAGTTATCCACAAAGAGGAAAAGAGCCCCATGTGTTAGGAACAGTCAACAATAACTTGATCCACCAGAAGTAATAGCTAAAACTTCATATTTCAGAAGGGCCAAACAAAAATACATGCGTTGTAGCACTCAGTTACCTTCTTGAACAGGCGCCCCGAATCTTCGCTGACCTGGACAAAGCGCGGGATGATGTTGTTGAGATAGATGTCACTTAGGGTGGTGTGATCCCTGCTCTCCCGCTTCACTTGATTTAGCAGGAGATTCCAGCAATTGACGGGTGATAGCACATTCTGATCCTTCCTATAAAGGACACAAAAAAGAAACAAGAATTGGATAGGACTTCACCTGAAGTGGACAGAATTATTCTGTTCATGATGTTCTGTATTTATAAACACTAGAAACCCAGCTACGGGACGTATGGATTTGTTGAGGGAGAGGAGAGCAGAGGAAGGCTATAAAACGGCTATTGCACATACAGAAGATACGCCCTCAATTACACATGACTACATTCACATGGCCATGGGCTTTTGTCCCCCAACAAACAGATTAGGCAACTGCAAGCTACAGTACGCCAAATGTAGGCTCTAATTTTTTTTCTTTTGGATCCAAGATTTTGTGCATAAATTACAGTGCCTGAGGGAGAGCGATGGCTCCAGTCTCTGACAATAGGTTTCACAGTGCCGTCTCAGGCATTTGTGACTTAACCACAATAAAAAGATTTCAAGCATCCAGTTAGCTAAATAGCACCTGCATAGGAAAGAAAATGTTATGTTTCATGTACAAAAACAATTATGTGCAAGCATCTATATCTGTCCTGAGCAAAAGAGAAAGCAACATTCATTAAAAGACATGTAGATGTGGTGCTTAGGGTCATGGTTTAGTGGTGGACTTGGCAGTGCTAGGTTAACGCTTGGACTTAATGATCTTAAAGGTCTTTTCCAACCTAAACGATTCTATGATTTTAACATTCATACAACAAGTTTTATTTTCTCATCTTTGAACTTTCTCCACCTTATTATGGCTGATTCACTCTGCACCCTGCAAATAAGCAATACAAAGGGCCAAAGGGAAACGAAATGTTGATCCAGATAAACTGAGGTTCATTTCATCTACTGAAAGGAGTAAGGAATTTCTTAAGGCACCATTTCATACTAGATGAAAGCAAGGACGTTAGCAGTGATTTTGCATGGTCCTCCAGCAGCCCTGCAGCAGTGTTTGGAACTGGCAGATCTAGGTGTAGGCTTAACTACATCATGTACTTCTTCTAGATCTGTTTATCATTTGTTTACAGTACTCTTTTCTAAATAAATATTATTGTAAGTCAGATCTCTGGTGCAAAGCCAAAGCTGCTCTTGATTATCGTACACGATTGTATCAGATTTCTTTCCTCTTAAAAGAAATGGAGTTTAATTTCCATTGAAAAAGGGAATATTCTGCACTTAAAAGGACAGCAATCTCTGCTGCAAGAAACGCCTGACATTGTGAAAACATGAAAATTAAGCCACCTCAGACTTTCATTACCCTTCTCATGACATCAATGGTTGGATTTGTAGTACAATATGGATAATTTTAGATAAAGAAGAATAGTTTCAGAACAGCTGATCTTGATGGTTTGTTTCTTTTCCTTAAAAAAAAGAATAGCTCAGGAAATGACTGCAGCTTGTGATCTGGACTGCTTCAAGGTTTGGGGCGTGTGTGTGTGTATAGTGGGAGCGGGTATGAAAAGGATTCTGGGCTTTTGGTTCTCTTGGTGTTTCGAGTTAAAAAAAAAAAGAAAAGAAAATGTGAGAAGGCATAGATTTTATTTAGAGACAATATTTTCTATCATACTCTAGTGTCCTGTATTGCAGATACTGCTGACGCACAAAACCAGATGGAATGATCAAAATGCAGAACTGTACACGGTTGAAACTGCCAGATGTTAAGCTATATATATAAAATAGTTGCCCCCCGATCTGCAATCAGTGTTTGCAGCATACCATTTGTTTTGTTAATACGACAGAGAGCTAATTAGTAACTGCGAGACCCGGCTAATAGAACTGTGAATCTACAGGTACTGACCACGCTGCAGCCAGCCCTCGAAGGGCACACGTGCAGATAAGAAGCTGTATGCTCTGACTCCCACTGAAACAGAGATAAAAGCTGCCACCACAAGAGAAGGTATTACACACATTAAGGGTTTGTTTTTTTTTTTAATTTAGGTGAGACAAGAAACAACACCCAGCTTTCTTCCACTAAAGAGAGGGCAGGAGGAGGAAAGGCATCTCCAGAAAGAGCTCCTCCAAGGAGCAGCGCTGGGTCGGAGGTGTACACACCATCTTTACCAACAGACAAACTGTGGTTCAGGTACAAGACAGGAAGCAAACTAAATAAGATAGTACTGTGGATGGTTGTAAAGAGAAGTTTATAAAGGACAGTGTTCAAAGATGTTAAAAGTTGGTTGGTTTGCTCCTTTACACCAAGTACTTTATACACTGACTTAGTATTTGCCCTCTAAAGCTGGAAGAACTACAGCAAGTGAAAGTTAATTAACTACCATAAAAAGTTTGGGAATGAAACTTAGGAACAAAAAGCTCAGACTCTCCACCAGTTGATCTTGTTCTAGCTGTTTGAAATCCTGCCTCAAAACCCTTAATAGCCTGTTACTGCTTCATCACTTTGCTGCTTCATCACTTTGCTGCTTCACTCTTTTCCTAAGACCAGTGCAGCCGCAGGTCTCCTCCAAGCAGCCAGAAGTCCAGCTGCATGCAGCCCGCTAACTTGCCTTCTCAGGCTTTGTACCATTCATCTGCACGAACTGCTAACCCAAAACCACTCAGCTGTTTTGATCCTTAATATCTCCCATCACATTCTCCATCTCGTTATGAATTTTTGCTACCTACTCCACTAAGAGCTCCTGGCTGTTCATGGATACCCCCACTGAGGTATGTCCAACCACACCTTGAGCAGCTTGGAAGAGCTGTGAGCAACAAGGACCAAGGATTATAACTACAGACAAGAGTACATGCAAGGGACCAGAGAGCAGCATGGTACAAGTGCCTCGCTTTCCAAAGAAAACCGAAGCACAAAATGGGAACCAGAAGAGATGCAATAGTTAACTGGACAATTCCCAGCTGTCCAGGCTGCCCTACCACAACACCCGAAGCTATTCTAAGGCAGCACATAGCACAAATACCAAGAGCCCATGAAAAGCTTGGTGAGTAAAATTGCTGGTGTCTAATGGCGCCAGATGGGTTGTTGACACACTCCGTGTGGTTAGACATGAAAGGCCATCCTGCAGGAAAAAATAATCGCAACCCCACATGCTTCCAATCCGCGACCGGGATTGTCACCTTCGGGTCTGCGCAGTGAGCGCCGCACCCTGAGCTCAACCTCATGCAACCACAGCTCTGAGCGCTTCAAGATTTTTCGTTTCAATTCCTTTAATTTCTTGATGTCTGTTGGTTTCACTAACCCCTTCAGTAACTTGTTACAATGGTCTGTCTTGCTTTTGTACAGGTTCCATGTTTTCATGGCAAGGTTTTTACAGGAAGTGAGACAAAAACTCTCCATTATTTGCTAGTGACAATTTTCCCAGCACTGGCAAAAGGCAGGTGATAAAGGCAGGCCTTAAGACAGGAATGAAACAGAAAAGGAAAGAGGCAGTTACTTGCTCCAAACCTTCCAAGGAGCCTTTAAAACTACACACACATTAACTGTTAAAGCACCTCTAAAAACGCAGCATTTTCTGGGGTGGAGCATGGCAACAGTTTTCACAACACAGAGCAGAAGTTATACAACTGTTTACAACAGACCCTTTTCTATCATAACCACAAGCAGATGGCAGAGAAGCAAATTGCGATTTTCATTAACCATTTCAATTCTCAAAGGAGCTGGCAAATACACTCTGCTTCCAGTTTCATGTCACCACAGAGGAAGGATGAAAAAGGGAAGAAAAATATGCAATAGGGACCGCTGGGTATAATCAAGAGCGAGCTCCATTTCCACAGATTCGGCAGAATGACTGGAGTTGGTATTCACTCTTAAGAAGTAAAATCGATGAGATCAACCCAAAACTTTAGGACCTGAACATGAACTTTCCCAAAGTGCTGCCAACTTCACGTTCACAACTGTTTGACTCAAACTTCCCCCGCAAGGAGAGGAGGAGGAGGAGGAAGAAGATGCCAAGATCCAGGTTTATTTCAAGCATTATTTATGCTTGTTTAAAGATCGTGTGATGATAGTGAATCTGGAGAGTTTATTTAGGTTAGCCTAAATTACACCAGATCACAGCAATCGGGGGTGTTTGGGAGCAGGAAGAGGAAGTTGTGCACAGATTTTTAAGGAACCACAAAGTATGAAGCTCTGTGGTTTCTCGGGTGTTATCTTGATCGGGTCCTGTGCAACTTCGACTTCAAAGGTTTCAGTCAGTCTCAAGAGATGAGAAGGGAAGATTGAGTCCCAAGTATCTGAAATGTCTTAATTAAATTACTCATTCATACAAGGAACTCGCAGACAATCCAAGATTTATCTGCTTTATGGCAAGCAGGAGAGAGCGACAAGGGCCAGCAACACTTAGTTGGGCATTGCAAGGTAACCTTGTTAGAGCAAGAGCAGAACCTCCTCCCCCCACGCTAGATTAAAAAAAAAAAAAAAAAAAAAAAAAAAAAAAACAAAACAAAAAACAAAACCCAAAAAACCACACCCACAAACCAGGAATAGGAATACTGTGTTTCCATAAAGAGCGCAAGTCGAAGGAATGAGTCAGATGAGAATGAAAGTATTACTAAATAGAAAGAGAGAAACATTTTAATTAACATAGGCACTTCATCACCCGTGTGAACAGAAAACTTCTCCGACCACCCTTCCTTCGAACCGAGGTTTTTAAGCAAGTCTTCTGGTGGCACATACAAAAACTGAAGTTTCCTGTTCCACCTCCCTGCCCCCCCCAAAATATTCGGGGTCTGTTTCCTGGAGGTATGCAACAGACATTTCCAGACCGGGTACATCCTGAAATAGTGATCAAGATCCTGGGAACCAAGAAACTGATTTATTTCCCACTCTGCGGAGTAACCTGCATGCACCACCTTTCCCATCCCACCAGTGACCCGCGAGCGCGGGTCTCTGAGCTCTACAGGGTGCACACTCTGCAGTACTGACTGCGTGCCCAGCTCACCTGAACTACCTGCTAAAATTAGATATGACATGAAGGGAGAGATGAAAAGTTATTTTCGTATCTGTGCAATTGTCAAGTCCACCCCGCAAACCATCAGAGCTAGACCAAGTGTTAGAGCAGAGACGTAAATTGTTTCTGTATATACTTCTTCAAACCTGTCTGAATTTTGTCCTCTGCAGCGTGCTCCATAAGAGTAGCTACTATCATACCAACCAACAGAGTGCAATGCTGGGATCGCTGATATAATGAAAAACACCACAGAGATCCTCCCTGGGGTTTTACATCAATTTTCGCTGGTCATGTACCCCCAGCTTTCCAGGTTCAACGAGGCCACTGAATAAATGAATGCTTCATGCTTAGAAAAATCTTCCAACTGTTGTTATTTGAAAGACTCAGAAAAAAAAATGTTCAGGACTCAGCTCCGTCAAAAAGAATCACAGGTCAAAATAGCCTATGACAATATTTATCAATTAAAATAATAACAACAAGAAGAACGTAACTGAAGTCCACATGACCCAAATGCTCTTGTCGATACATCCCTCACAGCCTGTATCATCTCTCCTTTAAAGAAATCATTTCACTTGGAAGAAAACTGAAGTTGAACTCCTCTGCAAGCTGCTCATTCAAATCAAAGTTTGATTTCCCCTTGAAGTCTTCCTGACACAGCTCAGTGTTAACTGCAGACTTTGAGAATTACAAGTATGGACATACACGCTGCTCCCTGCCCTTCTCTTCCAAAAGATTCCAGTTATGAACATCTGTTGTTTACAAGTGCTCAGCCTGAAGGTTGCCAGACTTACTCTGCATCTTCTACTTCAAGGCAAAGGCTGCCAGAAAGCCATCTGAATTTCATGCTGGGATATCCTGGACATTCAGCTCTCCAGCTGACAATTGCTACTCAGTATCCTACTTCCAAAGATTATCTTGGTTTAAAATATGGCCTTAAAATAGCATTGTCTTTTCATTTTTTCTTTTTTTTTTCCACTTTTTTTTCTCCCCCNTTTTTTTTTTTTTTTTTCCCCTTTTTTTTCCCCCCCCCCCCCCCTTTTCTCCCTTGAAAGGAATCACTCAAGGTTTGCCACAGTTTTTATATTGTTAACTGATTATTTGAATAGGCAAATGCCTTTAGGACAAAATCACATGAAATAGGAGAACTTTAGTCTGGAGTTAAAGGTCCCAGGGTTTCACTGCAGTGGGAGAGAGCCTTCCTCTGAGGATGGAAGTCTGACCCACACCCAGTGCTGCTGCCCCTGCAGGGACCGAGAGACCCAGCAGGTAAGAGGGACACCTGCTGAGATGGATGCTCTGATTTTACTGCTACACAAGAGACCTTTAGCTAGGCAGATCTTTAAGGAGTGATGACTATACCAAACCTGTGACCAACAAGCTCCAATAACAACTGGAGTTGTAAGTCTTCGGCTGTGAAACACTTTTTTTTTTTTTCCTCCAGTCCTTACATCTTGTGCAAGGATATTTACCAACGGGTACTGAAGAAACCTTACCAAATATATCCATTTTATATGACTATTCTCTTTAGTAGTCTGTTCTAATTGAAAAAAACATTTTTAAAGAGAATAGGCAAAGTGAGGTCTAACAGCCATGGTAGAGTAGTTAAAAGCAAGTAAAACCTGGGATATATCCAACTGTCATCAACTCGTATATCACCTTGGCTACACCAATCTGTTCCCCTTCTTCGAAGATATAAAATGAGAATAACATACACCTACCACTGTAAATCATTTTAAGATGCTCCAGTGAAGCTAGCTTCAAACTGTGCAACGTGCAAGCACCCTTTAAGTCCATCACCAGCTATACACAGTTTGCTGTCAAGACCCAACCACCTACATTTCAAAACCCATATGGAAAACGTAGCCACCCGATCAGCTTGCCCGCTGATGCAGCCACATCTTAGAAAAATAAACCCCATGCAATGCATTTGTTAGAAACCCAGCACAAGCCTGCCCTTCACACTGCTCTTTCCTTTAAGCGTGTGCTTTTACCAGCTTGGAGATGGATGGTGGAGGAAGCCACACAATCCAATTTCAAGGGTCAGACTGAAGCCTCCTGCCCTTGACAGCATTCCCTTAAATGAACACATTCGGAGCAACTTGGCAATTACATAATAGCTATCGAGTATGAAAGCACATGTAAATTACAGGGTTACTGCCTGACAGATTTCCTCCTTGACAGTGTGTTATGAGATCTAAAAACGGCAAGTGACATGGTAAGCAGTCACTGAATTATATGGTACCTTCCGACGTAATTATCATGTTATCAAAAGAACATGCTATTACTGTATATTTATAGGGTCACAGCCAGGCAATTACAGAGTAGCCACCCGCCTGTGCACATCTCATAGTCATGTAATACCAGGCTCCTTAGGAGGAGAGATCTGATGGTTGGCTTTGATCAAATGGTCTTCTGGGGGCTTCCAAATGAGATTACAGCTTCAGCATCTACAGAAAAGATACCAGCCAAGTTACTCTTCACTATTCAGACAGAGCAGTGTTGGGGACAGGTAATTATGATTGGAATTGCTTCCTTACTGATCCCTGGGGTATTCTGACACATTTCTGAATGTTACAGCCAGCAGACACAAATGACCGAACAAGTAATAGATGGAGCTACCCAGGACAGACAGCTTTACACCCTTGTGCCATTGCTCTGACAAATACTGCCCACAGACCCAGCAGCCTTATAGTTAAGAGTTATTTTTTTCCCTGATTCCAACTCTTGACCAAATTAACAACTTGTACATTTGGGATTCAAACCTTGCAGGGGTAACATATTCCAAGAGCAAGATGCTTTTCTGCCAGGAGCTATCTGCTGCTAATGTAAGCGAAATCAGGAGCCTGAGCAGCATTAGCTCTCTCCCTGCAAAGCAAAGCGAAACTGATGCTCAGTAACAGGTTTCAGAGTCTTTCAGGCAATGCCCTGGACTTGACCAGAAAAGCACGGACATTTAATTCAGAAATTCAAGTGAAACTTTTATGTGCTGATAAAAATCACCTGTCCAATTCAGGCTACATTCAACAGCTAGGATATTTGAGGTCAATTTTGTCCAGGTACAACTTTATAAAGCCTACCTAAAGTACAAACAGCTCAAAAACCAGGGGCAGGGGTCAGTGAGGAAAATGCATTAGAACAAACAAACAAATTAAAAAACCCTGCAGTATCACAGCCAGCACAAACTCACATGAAGCATGACACCATGTAGTATTCTGTTCAATATGGTAAAAACTTCCACATCAAAAATTCACTCTAAATCTCAAAATAGGAAGTAGGCTATATACAACTTTCCCAACACTGAAAGACAAATACAAAAGCGTTTCTGATGGGATGTTTCGTATCATGTAATAGAAAGGAAATCGCCTCAATTTTCACCAGGAATAACAACAAAATAAACTGAAAAAGACCAATCATAATGCAGAGGAAAATTATAGTTTGAGACATAATTTCTTTAGTATCATCTTAAAGGCTTGTGCAGAATATGCACAGCATATGCACGGCTTATAGTTATAAGAACACTTTCACTGTAAAGGAAAAGAAAAAATACTTAAGACAATTACAGCTCTATAGATACGCAGAATAACTCTTCTCCAACCTGTCAAATAGCCATGCTTGGGAGTCGTGCTTTCCCAACACTCTAGCACAATGTGCGTTTTAAATGAGAACTAAAGTAAATGACATCAAAGCTGTACAGAAAGGAAACTAAAATGGTGCCTACTTAATGGCTTTCACAAAAAGAGCTTCTAGTGGAAAGGGAAAGCTGATATATCCCCATATCCCTTCAAACACAGCAACAACAAAAAACCAGAAACACAGATAATGGCCCAACCCAAGCAATGCTAAAAGAGACGTTGCACTTTGGGCGGAGGCAGACACAGATGGATCCTCTCAGACCAATCTGTCCAAAGCAGAAATGATTCACATCCCAAGGCTGCTTTTGCTTGGTGTTTTCCCCCAGCCGCTACCCTGACAACAAAACCCAGCAAGCTTGTGCTCTGCCCAGATGTCAGCTACAGCAGCCCTGTGGCTGTGTGCTGGCCACCTACACACTGGGCTGATGTGTCTGTGCCATGCAGCCTGCACCAGCCCCTTCTTCGCCCACAGGTCCTCTCCTGCATCCCCCTTCCTGGGAAAAGCACTGTGACCCTTCCTCCAGGCAGGAGTCAGCAGTAAATCAGAAAGCTTTGAACCCATAGTCATCCCAACGCAAAACAGCTAAGCCGGGAACAACCAAAGCAGTATGGTCAGACCTACCTGTAAATAATGTTTCAAGCAGGTGAGACAACTGATTGTCAATAAGGGCATCTTTAAATTTTAACTGAGTCCCATCAGCTTGGTATCTAGGGGTTCCCCACCACCACCACCAAATGGCACAGCTCTATTTGGCAGTACTATTGGCCTTATTTCTCTACTGTTTCAAAGTGATAGTAGCAGAGACACAACACTTAAATCCTGCACTGAGTATGTGTAGGATATTGAAAACAGAGCGCTGCAATAGCAAATCACAGCATATAACAGATTAGAAACAGTTACTCTTAAAAAAACACAGACCAAAGCCACTGACGCTGAAGGAAATCCTGGCTTTGTCCATCAAATCTGGTGTACAGCTTTGCCCACCTTCCCAAGAAAATGACTCCTTTTAGATTGTGCCAGTTTTTACTGTTCCTTTCCCTATTGACAACATATGACCTACCAGAAATTACTGAAATGAAACTAGCAACCAGGCTGTGTGGAAACATGAAATGGGTTCTGTGTTTATCACAAACTTGGGAAACATTTTATTCTGACATCCACAACAGTGCTGACACCTACATTCACTATATCAGTGTATATATCACCTATATTCACTATATATCAATATCTTTTTGTATTCCTACCCTTGCAACCACATCTGCAGGAAAAAAGGGCAAAAACAAAAAGGCAAATACTCTACTTGAATTGCTGGTCTTTGGTGCTCCTAGTTTTAGCCAGGAATCTCTCAGCCAACTTCTCCAAATTCCTTGAGTAATCCATCTCAATCTCTGCCTTCTTGCGGAAGAAATCCTGCAAGTCCTGCAGTAACTGGACCCGAAGCTCACACTGTTGGTCAAGGCATTTCAGCTGCTCTACCAATTGGGCACGGATCTCTGTAACAAATAAAAGCACTAAAGATTAAACAAAATCCCATTAGAGAAAAGACCATAAATATTCTCCAGTAAAATATAGTTAAAAATATATCCCCTCATTAGTAATATGTCAGCAAAGCTCCATTATGATTAACTATACCTGCAGACAGAAAATGATTGCGATTGCATCTCGGATGCACCAGTCGCAGGAAAGCCATCCAATAACCTGCAGTCTGGTGCACAGATCTACAAGCAAGGCTTTACTGCTGAACGGTGCATCAATTACAAGTGTCAAGTGCATTTTTGGCATCAAAAAGAAGTGGTCACTGCCTAAAAATGTACTGAATCTCAGTCTGGAAAAAGGACTGAATGCTGCAATACCCCACGTCAGCTCAGAAAATCACTTCAGGGAATTTCTATCAAATTCCTTTGCAGACTACTCTTGATGCAGAAACAAGATGTTGTGCATACTGGGGCATTCCCCAAAGGCACCAATTTCAGATTATTCAGTTAGTTACTGAGTCTCCAGCTGTGCAGCTCTCATTACAAACCAAGCCATCGAAACAGGTAAAGACATCCCTTCACAGAACCAACATGATAGCACTTCCCATTAGGGAATTATCTCCTGGAAGACTATTTTTCTTTTTAAAATACCTGCAAGTAACATATCTATGTCTAAAGGACCCATAAAGCACACAGATATAGGTGTTCATTTTTATTATTATCCATAATTGTTACTGAAGATATCTATTTGTATTTACACAATATTTTACGAACAGTTTTCAAACATTTTACAAATACGAAAACTTCTCACATTAGCCCTTTCAGCCAGGGTGTTCTTCTCTTTATGTTACCGATTCTGAATTTGAGGGACAGAACAGTGAAATGACAAACAAACAGGGCAAGAAAACACAGCAGAAAAGCATCAGTCCCTTAATCTAAAAATGCAGAAATATTCAGTGATGCAGCTAGTAGAGGTTATTTGGCTTTTATACAGGCAATGAACTTAACACAAAAACAATAAAATACGCACTTTCATCTAAAGATCTTTGAACACTCAAACTTTAGAGATGCCTGCTATTGCTTGACTGTTATTACTGCTCCTTCCACAGGTTTTCAGAGGTGTGTTGTTCCAAGCTGAATTCAGAAGCAGCAATAAAATAAGGAACATTCAGGTCTTCAGCACGCACAGCTTTGTGTATGTCTATGCATGGCAACTGCAGGCACCCACAACTTTGTCACCACAACTGAAGATGGGTAAGTATCATTTTCCAATTGCAATTTTTTTAATCAACTACTTCATCGCTAATTCCTGAGATACGTAATAACAGAGGCCAGCTTGGCCTCCTCAGTATGCTTGTCCCTTTGCCCAGAAAGGGCATACCATCTGGACCTCCAAGAGCTTTACTCTTGCCATGCACTGTGAGTATCAGTTGCCTTGAACTATGCTCACGTCTGCGGGAACAAACAGTTTCAGGGGATCAAGGGTTTGCAATGAAGAAGGCATGCATCTTTATTTTAGGGATTCCAAAACCCAAAACACGTGTATACAAACACAGCTCCTAGTTAGGCTTGCCAAAAAAAAAAAAAAAAAAATTTTAAAAATCCGCAAAAATGTAGGGTTTTCAAGCTTGAAGATGACCTCGATTAGCACTTTAATTTGGTAGTACCACTTCTCTGAGACTGTAGTACCCAGGGGTTTCTGTAGCTTTCACTGAGATGAGAAAATACAGGCAGCAAGGTCGTAACACAGAATGAAACGGAGTAGTCGAAACTGTGACGTGTGGGCAAAGCTGGTCAAGTTTATTTTTTTCTCAGGAGAGAATTTTAGAAAACAGAAAACTTCTGTCTCTTCATCAGGAAATACAACTAGAAGCAAATACACAGGCCCGAGTTGTCCGTGTACTTCTTTAATCAAAACCACTTCAGCACACCCGTTTCTGGGGGCCCAGGGAAGCCCCAGCTACGCTTCCCTCCCCGGCCCGGGCAGCCGCAACAGGAGAAACAAACCCAGAGGAAGCCACAAGGAACCCCTACCCTACAGCGCTCGCGAGGGCCCAACCCTTGTTCCGGAGGGAAGGCGGCACGGGAGGTGTGAGCAACACTAGGTAAAACCCGCGTATTGCATTTCTTGCAAGTTTGTGAGATTTATTTCTTTGTGAGCTTGCTTTGTTGTTTGCTCAGTTCCAGCTAGCAAAAGTATTTCAGGATTAGCAGGGGCTGGGAGGGGCACAGGGAAAGAACAAATAGTTACGTACATCAGATCTGCTAGCACTTATATAAAATTTGCCGTTGATGCTCAACATATGCTATATACATCTTCTCCATTCAGCTCTGTCCCCAATTACAAAACTACTAATGGATCTGCAAAACTCTGTATGAGTGACAGGTTTAATCACGTGCAATACAAACAAGACAACAATTCTACCTGTGGCTTTGTCATTAAGACTTCCATAAAGAAAATAAGGTGAGGTAGCTACATGATAACAGCACCACAACGCACAGTAACATCGTGTTTCCTTGCTGCAATGAATCAGTCTGCCTAGTCCTTAAGCTAACACTCCTCTGCAGGTCTGACATTTGAGAAAGAACATCCTTCAAGGCAAGAAGTAGTAGAAAGCTCTTCCTCCCTCTGTGTCTTCTCCTCCACCCTTTCCTCAACAGAAGGGATGGTCCCAACTTAGAAACAACTCTATGACCTTTTCAGAAGTCATTGGGCAAAGATGCTAATTTTAATAAACTGTGGCTTAGTGCCTAGACCCATGAAAAGGTATCACACAAAGAAAATACTTGAGCAGATCTGGCATTTTCTGCTAAGCAGACAAAGAACAAGACACAGAATTCAAATGCAGCAAATACATCATATTCAATGAACGTATTTGTGCATTTAGGGCTCAGTCATCTGCACAGTTATTTTTCAGAAAAAGTCAGCTACGCTATTAGCATGCATGAACATTAGGCACCACGTTTAAAAAGAAGATTGGAACAGAAACAGAAAATACCAGATACAGCTCAGACAGGTAATGGTGTGGCTACCTACCCTTCTCTGCGCTACAACTAATGGATCTTTTATGAGGGTGACAACCTGGCAATCTCTGAGGTTCTCCATCAGTCATGTTCTCAACTGAGAAACTAGCTCCAGGAGAAAAAGCAGAAATCCAAGGGACCACTTCCAAAAAACTAGTAGTTCTCAAAGACTAGAAGATCAGCAGAGCACATGTATTTTAATATTAAAATTACAGCGAAGCTCAAGCTCTTGGTTCTCAAGGTGGGATACTTCACAGACGGCTCTCCTGCTAATCAGCAGCAAGAACTAGTGACCTTTTCCTTAGGTAAGAAATGCAATATCAGCACTTTTTCTTTATAAATAAACTCAGTGTTTTTTGAGGGGAACAGTGACAGCTGACCGGGATGCCCGCAGGGGAACAATAAGCTATTCAGCTCCAGCTTATCGAGTCTGTGGTGCTGGGCTGGAGAAGGGCAACCTTGCTCATCTTTCAAAAACACACCACACAGTACTCTGCCACAAAATAAAATCAAGAATGCAGGAATTTCCTGAGGCTTACTGGGCTTTCTAGAGTATAAAGTGTCTGCTTGTTTTCCCATTGCTTACACAAGCAAAAGATTTTTTTTTTTTTCCAGACTTACTCCAAGAACATACCACAGCAGAGTCAGAGGCTGTGCGTGCTCTAACCCGTGGGTCACCGTATTACACAGGACCTTTTCACATCTGCAGTCACAACCACCGCTTTAATTTTGAATTCACTGCTTTTGCATCTCTTAATTTATACAGGTTATTAGGTTAACAGCCACTTTAAACACCAAAAAGCCTTCCACCTCCTTTCCTTCTCTAAAACTTGTAGACCTTAGCAATCCCACCCACTGTGATCATTCAAGACAAGGAATAGCATCCTGAAGACTGTGCTCCTGCTGCCAGTGCTTGAAGTGCCTGAAGGTGAATAAGCATGTTTAATTCAAGGTCAAGATGCCTGTAGTAGAATTAGGATTAAACACCAGGTATTCTTACTCTCACACTAAGCCTTGCCCTGTATTGCAGAATCCTTTCTATTGTATTTGTAGCTCACGTGGCTGACAACTACATAATTAAAACATCCCTAGTAGCAATAAAAAAGTTTTCCATGCATTTAAAACAAGCCTTTTATTCACTTCCATCACCAGATCATAAAGTCACCTAGGTCACAGAGGGACAGAGTATTGTATAATGCTCAACAGTTCCATAATTTTACTTTTATCGTTTTTGCAACTACCTTTTCGACATTCCCTGGAGCACTTAGCAGGCATGTCCAGTTATTAATGAATTCAAAGGATATGGAAGGATCTTCTACCGTCTGTATTTTAGTCACATTTGTCATTCTCAACATTTATAATCTATTTGACTTTTTTTTTTTTCCTTTTTAAACTTTGACGCATATAAAGTATTGATAGGCACAAATGATACTGCATTATCATGAAGGGAATTGTCCCTGAATAAAATGCTGGCATTTAAGTGATGGTGCCTCTAGTACTTCCACGGAAAGGTCATCACCAGTAGTTTCCATCACAGGCAAGCTAAGAGACACACTACATTGTAAGCTGCCACCATAACTGGTCATATCTTTAAAAAATATGGATGATCTTCATGAATTGATTGTTCCTGCTTGAAAAAGCCCCCTACTTTGAACTAGATGAGTCTCTAGGTGGATAGTTACAAGACAAATCTGAGGTCTGAAAACACTCCTATCCTACAATCTTGGGAAGGATCCAGCAAATGAAATTAACAGTAGGTTACCCTTAATTTTAAAAAATTATACTTTTTAAAAAAAAAAAACCAACACTTGAGCACATTATAAGAATTGTGGTGCAATTATGGACCTCTACTGAACAGCGCGGGTTTCTCAAACTACACCAAACAGGAAAAGGTTTCTACAAAGCTTCTGGCAGGAACTTGTGCTATCATAAACCAATTACACCCAGAGCAAGCGGATATATACACTGACTGGAACTATACCTTGCTCTTCAGCTTCTGAAAAAGAATTACCAAAATTATTTTATTTGTTTTGGCTTAAGCATCCTATAAATTAAAGTTGGAAGTACGGAAACAAAGAAATTTCTGTACCAACTTGTTCATTCTTCAGCAGGTCATGTACAGAGCTAGAAGCACGAACTCAGGTCCAGGAGACCTCCTTGCCCAGTCATCTCACTCAGTCTGAGCAATGTTCCTGCTCCAAGCAGGATCATCTCCCCAGGGAGGGTTTCAACTCTTCCCAGTGATAAGCTTTAACAGCTCTAACTGGATAGCAACACGGTGAATCACAGCCTGCACAGCACAGAGTACCAGGAGAAGGCACAAGCAGCCTGAGCTGCTTTTCAGTATCTAGCTACATCTCCGTGTATCTGCTCTGTAGTTTTCTCAAGATGTTCCCACCCCTATCCCAAATGCCATGCTGTATAAAAAGATGACAAGCTTGGGAAAGGAGTGGGATGACAACAAAACAGAACCACCAACCCCCAGCTCCTGCCCAGATTAAACAGCAATCCACTCACCCACACAAATCCGCTCCAACTGGCAGAGCTGAACTCCAAAACTGTCCGCGCTCTTGCCTTGACTTAGTGGTCCCCCATGGCTGCTTTGCGAGGAGCGGTCCTCCTCCCATGTTAATAAGCTCAATACAAGCAGGAGGCACATCAAAATCAAAGCAAAACAGAATCAAAGCAAAACAGAATCAAACCACAAACAGGAAGGTGGAAGTCAGCAGATTCAAAACCTTCACACATAGCTCAGTTACCCCTGACTCTTCAGGACCCCAGCCCAGCACACAAGAAGCAATTACACAGAAGGATTGGAAGTCACCAAGCATTAAATTGCACGCACAGCTCTAACATAATCTTATCTTTCAGGCTACTCAGCAGCATGTGAAAGACAAAGCAGTCCAAAATGAACAAAATCTCCACTTCATACAGAAGGCTGAGGCAGTAATTTTAGATCTTGCACCTTGTCTGTGATGAGTTTCTTAAATCCCCATCTCCTGAAAGCTGGCACGCACTGGGGTGCTGAATACCAGAGTAAGACGGCAGCGACACAGCATCCACCTGCCCCTCTTTGCCAGCCCCGCTGAGGTTTAGGTTAAGATTACCGTTTCCTTTGAAATTAACACTCCATTCAGTTTCAAAACATTAACAACAACCAACACTACAGCTTCGAGTGAAAGTTAAAAAGCATTTAAATATATAAATAAGTGTTAAAAAATGGTTTGGATTACATATTTTGACATATTCCCAGCACATTACTAATTGCTCAGAATTGTTCACATTTCCCCTCCAACATATATAAGAAAGGCTGTACTCCAAAAGTGAAAGACTTTGTAGTTTTATGAAAACAGTATTTTTTTTGGTACACGACTACAAACAGGGCTGTGACAAATTACAGACAACAGCCCAACAACCCTGACTATGGCTGGGAGGTTTAATGACTTAGGAAAGCCTTTATACAGTAACAGAATTTCACAGAACAAACTGCGTTGCTAGCCGAAAGCTGTTGATCATCCCAGCCTTAAAAATTTCGCTGGTAATCCATAAACTAGGCTTTGAAGTGAAAATGATTTAAAAGGAGGAAATACAGTCTTTTGTTTAAGACCAGAGCCAGGAGGGAGATTCGGGTTCAGGTTCATAATCCTGTCAGAAACTGCATGCCCTGGAAAAGGTAAATTTTCCTTTAAAAACCAGGATATTCCTTACCCATTGGAGAAATATTACCATTGGGTAATACACATTGACAAGAATCCCTTTATAGTTGTGAATATATAAATACAATTGTAGGAGTTGTAGCTTAAATGCTTTCTAATACAGATTGATAGAAGTGTTTTGAGGTGCACGATGAGTGCATGAAGTTTTGCATTAGTGAAGTTAAAGAAGAGGATGCGAGACATGCTTGAAAGCAAAAATTAAGGCTAGTCTCAGTGATGTACTGAGGACATTCATCTTGTATTTTCATACCTGCATCATAATACATTTGCATCACTAATTACTAAGTCTGCCAGCTTTTCTAGGCACAACAAAAGTGTCACTTAAAGAAGCGAGGCAGTCGATGTCTTCTGCCTTTATTGCAGTTGTGTAACACCTCCATCACAACTGGTAGCTTGGAAATTTTATGACTTTAAGCACCCTTCAACTAGAATCCCATTGAACGCAGCAAGCCTATGCATTGGTTTTCCATACCCACACAAAAAAAAACACTCATCTGCAATTCACAGACTGCAAACTGATGCAAGGCTTCAGATCTGCAAAGCTTTTAAGCAAATGCTCAAAATTATGCAATTAAACATGTTGACAAAGTTGCCAAGGCATTTAATCCACGCAGAATTCAAATTAAATATTTAGATTTTTTTTTTTTTTTTTGTCTAATGAAATAGGCATGAAAGTCTCCTTTGCTATTATCAAAACACGGTCCACACTGTTGACGTTTCAGGGAGGATGTTTAAAAACAGAACCCAGATTAAATTACCCTGTGCAGGGATTCACTGCCCTAATTCCAACAGCAAGAGCATGGGTAACTCCTCCTGTGTGCACAAGCAAAGTCCTCGTCTTTGTAACTAATCCACACTGCACATAAAAACCCTGATAAAGGTAACATATCTAAGTACATTGGGCAATACTGTATTTTTACATTCTACAACTGTTTATTCAAAACAAATAAAAGTTTATCAATACATTTCAAATAAGTGAAAACCCAAAACCTTCACGCAAGCAGCAGGAGCCTTACAACTACTTCTGCCTACAGGAGGTTTCACAGCTATTTTAGGATTGTCTGTGCTCGGTTAAAGGTTTCCCCCAGATGACATCAAGCCAAAAAAAACCTCTGACAAACCTTTGCTTATGCTTTCCTACTTTCTGAATGCTGGATAAAATACTATGGACAAGTAGTAAAACTACATTTTATCACTGGTTTGCAGCATGGATTTATATAATAAATAATTTAAAAGTCATTTCGATGCGTGGACTATTAGCATAATCAAAAGCAACACACACACACCAGTCCGTATTTTCAGTACTCAGAAAATAGCTCGTGCTGACGAACTCTTCGTAGCCTCCAGTAATGAGCACCCCGAGTGCCTGTGTGCTCTGGGAGGCAGAAATCACTTTGGACCCATTAAGCAACCTGAAATATGTTCTCCAAACAACTTTTTAATAGTTATTTGAACAGCTTCCTCTCATGCAGGGTGATGAAGCCAACACTGCATAGATGGCCAAAAATTTGGTGACCATTTTTAACGTAAAGGGGTTTTTTTTCCCTGCTTGAAATGCCCTTTCTGCTTCTGGCCCAGGGCAAACCAAGTCTCCCTGAAGCACCAGACTCTCGGGTATTTTTAATCACACTCTCCTACTGACCGCTCAAACCTTTCTCCCAGAAAGAAGAGATTCCTTCCTCAAACCCTGCTGTGTTAATTACAAAAAAAGGTGGTTAGCAGTGCAAGGA
This sequence comes from Balaeniceps rex, assembly GCA_013401315.1. Taxonomy (NCBI): domain Eukaryota; kingdom Metazoa; phylum Chordata; class Aves; order Pelecaniformes; family Balaenicipitidae; genus Balaeniceps; species Balaeniceps rex. The sequence goes on along the minus strand of VYZW01041027.1, from coordinate 15,752 downwards.
GCCTAGACATGTGCTCCCAGTTATAGGAAGTCAACAACAGGGAATAAATGCAGTAAGGAATAAAGCTAAGCACATGCTGGCCACATTTTTCAATCAAATGACTCCCGATTTCTCACAAAACCAAGGCTGGCTACCACTAAAATGTAAGTTTGTGGATCCTTTTTGAGACAGAGAACAAGAATGGGGATTTCCACCGGGTATTGCACAAGGCGCTCACACTCCGAGGAAACGCAGTTTAACTCCCGCTCCCCCACCACCCCCAGGACCACCCCTGTCCTCCCCGGCCACCCTCCATTTCCAACACAGGCTGTGCTGTCCAGCACACTATTGACACCACTATTTAGCATTTTAAACACCATGAGAAAGTATGAAGGAATGAAATATCAAGTCCGGGGAAGGCTCATGAGCAGAGATCATCTTGGGCTTCCCCATGGAGCATCAGAGCGCTAGAATTAATCACTGACCAAAAAGTGTGGGAAATGTACAGAAACACCCTTCAGAAACCACGTTAATTCATTTGCAAGCAATGAGCCGCCTGGGCGTGGAGAGAGGGAGGGAGGGGAGCCAGGTACTCCTGGCTCTTCATTTCAAAACAGGAGATTTGAATGAAGAATGCTGTACTGCCGTGTTTCACGCTGCACAAAGGAAGTTAAATTCCTCTGTAAAGGGAGAGGCTGGCACTTGCTTTCAACAGAAATGTCTATTTATGCTAGAATGGAAATCCATCAGGAAGAGACAGCAGAACAGGTCCGTGAGACAAAAGCAGAGTTATGCTGCTGACCCGGCTGAGCTCCGCTAGCATGGGTGCACTGGCTCCTGCCCCAAGGTTCGGAAATGCCGCAGCCCGGTGCAAGACGAGGGCTATGGGACACCCCTCTGCTCCAGACCAGCTTCATTCATTTCTTGATGCTATCATGAGTGTGATCACAGAAAGCAGCTTGGAAAACCATACCTTATTGAAGAAAGCCAGAAAAAATAAGAAAAACAAGTGGCTAGAACTACATCCTGAAATCACCATGAAGCAGGAGATGGAGGATCATTCTGCACTTCATCATTCTGCTACGTGCTAGTACTTCTCCTATGCATTACACAAAACACATAAAAAAACCACCCCAAAAAATGGAAAAGTGGATTGTAAAATGCAGAATTATCAGCATTATCTTTGGTTTTAGTTCAGATGCGACAGTGGGCTGGTTACCTCTGTTTTGCTCAGTCGATGAAGAATCGGCCTTGGTCTATGCCATTAGCTACCTGACACCAGAAGTCGAAAAAGAAATTTTCTATTCCTAACTTCTGCAGCCCTGCTTTAGGCTTTTATACACCCATCTTCACAGGCAGGGGTAGACACCCACAGCGCCACTGCCTCTTCCTACTGCCCAAGTAGGACAACTAATTTCCATTCCAAACACTCCTACTCCTGTAACAAATAATTAAGCCTGTGCCTCACTTTCTCCATTTTTAAAGCTACGCAGGACACCTGACACGAGAGCTCTGTGAGTATTTAGTAAAACTCAAGCCTAAGCAGCATCCAGCAGCTGCAGAAACGTTCACTTCCCGCTCCCCAAAACAAACCCCTCGAGTGTCGGCTGGCAGAACTTTTTTCAAAACAGCCCAAAAATATTTGGGTGTCTATTTTTTTTGCCCCAAATCTATGACTACTCTAATTCAGAAAGGTGGACTTTAGGGTTAGGAGAAAGGATTTTCTTTTTTTTCTTTTCATTTTTAAAAAATAATTCTGGCACATTTCTCCCAGCTATTGTTTCCAGTGGTTTCTGCTGTGCTTTCCTGGCCTATTTTAGAAATAGTTTCTCTTTGCAGCTCGACAGCAGCCCTTCATGACCACTGTCCTTCCTCCTGAAGTCTGCTCCCCTGCTACACAACGTAGAGGAGCTGTTTAACAGCCACAGCTCCAGCCCAAGACTTTACATATGTCTTCGTTCTAAGCGTTAAGATTTCCTCTACCGGTGGTGATTCAAACAGAAGTGAAACAACTGCTTCTTTCGCCTTCCAAAATTTTTTCTCAACGTATTTCAGCTGCATTATGTCAAATATTGTGAGGGGTTTATTTTTAACGGTGGAACAGTACTAAACTGAATTGAATTATTCATCAGAAACGTGTAATGCGATCATTATTTCTGGCATTTGCCATATGTTCTTACTGCCTCAATTCACTTCAGGAATCCCAAATTAAACTCACTATACGCTATGCATCACTAGACTACCACATTCATATGCATGCACACACAGAAACATCTATAGGTGAGAAAGTAGCATCCGTACAGAGACACATGAAATCCCCCATAGTGCTAATTGTTTCCTCAGGAAAACAGTCCAAGGATGGACCAGATTCCCCAGACCCAATCCCCAGCCACCTTTGGTCCTACTGCAAAAACTTTGTTAATTTGACATTATACTTTTCCATTTCTCTATCTGTCAAGGGTGCTCTAAAGGTTAAGTAAAGTTTGGACGCACTGAAAGATCCTGGGCTGCAAGAAACCAGATGTAGTATTAATACGAAAAATTATTACTTCTTCCCAATTCATAAGACCTAATAGTTACACTCTTACACACAAGTATTTGATGCAAAGTAGCATCAAGTGTATTTTTCAAATCAATAAAATTGCTAGAACAAAAGTGGCAATTTACAACTTATATGTTTTAATCTCTTCAATGAAAGGAAAATCCTTTGGTGAATTATGTCATATATTTACAGATACAGAATGATTAATGCTGGCATCTAATTTAATTTCACCTCAAGATTTCTTCTCCACCCTCTCCTCTTTGGTAACTAACACATTAACATGCATAAATGATCGAGAAATAAATGAAGAGGAACAAAAAGGGACATGTAAACACTTCTCAAGCACAGCACAGTAAACTAAACTTCAAAATCACTTCCAGTAGACTGCCAAATTCCATGGTTGTCTTAGGCAGCTAGGGGAAAGACAGATAAATGTGGGGTTGTTTTTTTTAATTGCATCAACAATTTTCATCCTTGCTTTGTGTTTAAGTTGACATTTTAAAGAACCAACGCCAATTTACCTAGAATATTTCTTAAAGATACAAAAAAAGCACACAGGATGAGGCTTCATTTTAAAATCCGGTAACTATATAACAGTGAAAGATAACCTTGGGTCAGTACCACTATTCCAGAAGCATCCTGAAGCTGCCATGGAAGCGAACACCTTTCCCTGGTACCGCCAATACGTTCCCCTCCCGGTCCTCAGTCTCGTTTAGACAAACCACACTTCGGAGCTGCCACAGTCCAAAAGTGGACATCAGGTCTGAAGCCCTCCCACCTCCTCGCACACCTCCCAACTCCTGTAGCTGAGCATCCCCGGGAAATCCGAGGCTGGACGTGCTCCTGGCTGACTGTCACACCGCAGCGGGGACAGACCCACCTGGTCGGTCACGAATAACCCAGCGAGCGCCCAAGCCAGCTGCAGGCCAGCAGCCTGGAGACTTGTACAAGTGAACCATGAAGAATCTCTGCAGCCCTCCTCCTTACGTTCCTCTCTCCCTTCCCGCTGGAACACCGGGTAAGGCTCTCAGTCCATTGAGAAGGAAGATGACTGTCCAAAGAAGTCAACAAGGTGAGTCAAATATATTTCAGCAGCCCGATCTAGTCGTTACTGCCTCCCTGTCACTCCCGGCGGAGACACTGCTGTGGCGTGTTTCTGGGAGGTTTTGAGAACCATTAATTAACCATAAACATTCCAGGAGAGGTGAATAATAAGCATCATTACAGACATTTCACAGATGACTTCAACAAGATCAAAAAGGTCCGAGTTATTTGCCCGCAGTACCAGTGGACATCTGATGACAGAGCTAGTTTCCACCAAAGCAGCCTCTTATTTTCCTCACTGTAATAACTAACACCTGCCATTAAACCAAAAACATTACATAAAATCAAAGTAGTGCCTCTTTAAACTGGCATGAGAGTTTACGATAAATCTGTCTTAACTGTTTACATAAGAAATCAAATTGGAGCATTGTTTTTAATTCATATAACACACCTAAAAAACAGCAGATACAAGCTTAATTTAAAACCACAAAAGAAGTTTATGTAAAAATCTTGTTCCAGTCTCCCTGTTGCTTACTGGCTCAGTCTTTGTTCGCATTCATAAGAAGTTTACACCAGGAATACTCAATGAAAGCAGACATATCCCAAGCAGGCTTTTCCTATACAATCATAGGAAACACAGAAGTCATTTCTTCAGAGTTATAAATATTCAGTTGTGTAAGTGCAGGACTGCTGTCTTTAAGGGAACGTACATTTTACTCTACAGCACCTCTTGTAAAGAGGGGAAATGAATATTTGACAGAGCCTGCAAATCTCGAATTATGTGAATCATCATTTTTCTATCAGTTCTTTGACAGCTACAGCAACACCCATTAATCAGTGCAGCTTAGGCCAGACCAGGAACAAGGAGATGCTTATTTTTCAATGTGCCTTTGTCAGAAAACTGACATTAAAACTCGGGTCCTCCTTTTTACACGCACACACACTTTATCATTTAGAAATCATTTATGTGGCTCCAATTTACAATAAATTACTCGAAGTTCAATAAAAGCAAACCATACCACATAACACTGTTTGGAAGATGTATAAGGTTCTACCTAGTTTTTGCACAGTAGGTAACTTCTGCAATAAAAATAACATTAAAATCCTCTCTGCTTCCCCGAAGTCCCCTCTGGGGAAAACCACCTACTTTCCAGAAAAAGCTTTTTCCAAAGAAACACAGCTGTAACACACCACACAAATTGCAGCCATTCATTAAGATGATCATGTAGAAGTATGACTAATAGTCAAAAGAGAAAAAAAAACATTTTTTAATATATATAACTTTGAATCAGTTGAAGCCAGGGTATGAGACACAAAACCAGGTACTAATCTGGATTCCCAGTACTGATTAGATAATAGAATCAACAAAGTATTCCCTGAAATCAAGCATCCTGTACAGCAGACATTAAGTACATGTTCACTGAAAAGCAGAATCTTGTCCAGTGTCATTTCCTTCCACTTCTGAGAAGTCAAAGTAAGTCTTTTTATCAAACAGACGGAAGCGGGGACAGAGGGAAGGAAATAATCCTGCTCTTATAGAGCATTTGAAAGACTAGGCAAAATCAGAGAACAAGCACTTGTTAGAAATATTTGAATAAAGCTGCGCAAAAGTTAGTTTTGCAGGAGTTGATGCTTCTAGAAGAATTCAACCCCTAGATAACAAAAATTACCACTATTAAAAAAAACACATTAGGAAACTGAAGTCCTTCAGTACCTATCAACATCAGAAAGCTCTTCCCTCTAAGCAGAAACCAGAGCAAAACTGACAACGGCACACATTTTCCAAAGGCAGGAACAAAAAACCCTTTTGCGCAAAAGTGAGCGAGAAACGTGCATCTTCCGTACACCTCCAAGGACGAGGAGGGGGAGCACAGGCAGGGAAGCTCTGCTTCAGCATCTTCAGCGTGCAAAAGAGTCTGCAACCAGGAGCTTTACTCTTCAGATTACGTCAGGTGGATTTTAGCTTCTGCTGCCAATTTCCAGAGAAATGGAAGACCGTAAGTACATCTGACAAACTGAAGCCTCTGCCCAGAGATCTGCCTCTGAGCCTGAGCTGGCAGCAGGGAGATGGGCACAACCGCGAGTCGCAGCAGGGCTGGTGTATTTCATAGAAAGAGTGCAAAAAAATCACCTGGACATACAGCACGATCTCTTGGTGCACGTCCAGGCTTCCCCTCACACTTGGCAAGCACAGGAACCTTTCCTGACCTCCACGCTGCACCTAAGCAGTTTCCACGCCTGGCCAAGTGCTTCTGCTTCCAGTCCCCCAATATCTGACCTCAGCGGTTTATCTTTAGTGGTTTGAAATCCCTAAAGATCTGCACTACAACTCTTTCTTTACTTCTTCTTTTTTGGATTGGACCCCCAAAAGACAATACTGAGTTTAGAAATTTTTTATTTTACCATGCAGACTGATCCCAGCAGGGCAGGTGCCATACCATGTCTCCTCCGTACAGCTTGACCTCTACTCGAGCCCTGATTAGCAACTCAGTTCGTTTTTCATTTGCTTAACGCAACTCCACAAAAACCAATTCAGTCCATAGAAAACGCCACCAAAAAAAATAAAATAAAATAAATTTTTATTAACACCATTTGGACAGAAGAAACCAAAGCACATGTAACCCGTTCCCTGTTGCAATTCAGATACTGGGTGTGACTTATTTACCCTTACTATTTGAAGCTCCAGCCATCTGCCAAAAGGAGCCCCTGAATGAGCACCGTACAGCACCAGCCAAAGTCAACATGGAAGCCAGGAGCGAAGCGTTCGGCTTCGGCTCTTCCGCCAGCCTCACTACAAGGAATGTTTATGTTGGTTCATTTACCAGTGACTTAAAACAACACGCCCAAATAACCCAACCAACCAAACAGCCCGGCACAGAAATATTAGAAATAGCTAGGAGACTTCTGAGTGCCAACTATTTTATGGGCAAGTCATTCTCAGTTTCAGTGTGAATTCAGGTTCAGGTTACTTCAAGACATCTCTCCATCCTGCCTTTGAAAAAAGCACTTGGAATTAGAGAAAGGAAACGTCGCTCTATAAAAGTCCTTCAGTGGCATGCCAGCTTACCCAGAGATTTAAGCAGCCCAGGAATATCCATGTTTCTCAGTCTCATCAAAATGCCAAAGATGGTAGAGCATTTTGTTTGGTTTTGGGGGGTTTTGTTTTGGGGCTTTTTTTTGGAAATACATATACTTAACAAAAGCCGATGCCAGGAAGGGCTATGAATAATACTGTCTTACCAATATGAAGCAAGAAAATAAAGAGTGTAGTAAAATCTCCATTGATAAAGTTACATGTGTAACTTTCAATAAAACTTATTTAAATTTGATTTATATGCTGACACCACCTCAGATAACGCATGAAATCCAGTTATTGACATCCTTGAATTATGAATTATCAATACAAGACATTTCATTTTCTTTTATTGCTCATTACGTGTATAAATCATTAATGCCACGAAGCTCTGACTGATATTTGTAAATTCTCATAGTGGTGGGCCATTACAATCAAGAGACATTCCTGCGAAGAGCCAGGACAGATGGATTTGTTATCACCATTTAAAATCCAACACTTTCGCAGGAACATCAGAATAACTTACAGTGGGAAATGAGCAGTGAAAGCTTCAGACGCTCTGGTCCTATTTTCGTTTTCAAGAGAATGAATGGTAATTTCCCATTAACATGAGAGATCTGTTCTTTTATTGCTATGAAGCCATCAGCTATCTGAACAGAACAAGTAACCTTATCAAAGCAAGACACTGTACCTTACGGTCTGCCTTACGCCAAGGCCATCTGGACAAAACATTCAGACAAGAGCTTTAACAAATTGCCAGACAGGATTACACAAAATGATCTGTCGAACGTGTTAGAGACAGCCAGAAAATCTTTGAAAGTAGACAGAGGGTAGGAAACGTGTATCCTTTTGGGATCCACTTACAACTTATCTTTTTACATGTCTACGTTTTCAGACATAGAACCCAAGAGCAGGTAACGCACTGGGGGTTAAAGGGAGCCCACGGTCCTACAGTGTCTTAAGAGCCATTAAAGGATCAGGTCACCATTTGACATACAGAATTGGTCCCCACTCCCCTTAAGTCAATGCCATGTAGGAGCAGTTCTAGACCTGCTAAGCCCATCTTCATCAGCTGCTTTTTTAAGTTACACCAGCAACCTCCCAACACAAACGCTGTGCCACTTTCTTCTTACCAACCAGAAAGAAGTAGTACTCAGACCTTGGGTATTCCTGCTCGTTTCTAGCTCGATTTCCCCTGACAGCAATCAGCAATGGCTCCAGCTACTAAATAAAAACCCAAATCTTAGGCTTGATTATCCAGGGTAGTTTTTATCCTTTATCTGCCAAAGCAGATACACTGATACAGACAAACCACTGAATATAGTTCATTTCACATTTGCCTCTCCCATTAACGAGTCCATACGTCATTTGCCAAAGGACATACAGATAAAGTCAGCCGAACTTTCCACTACTCCCCCTGACAGCTTAATTACTGTCTCAAATTTGGAGCAAGCCATGACAACTTCACATTTGTTTCCACATTTCATTTTTATGACACTCCAACATCTGCAGAGGATGCTGTAATTAAAAAGGAATAAAATTATGTTTAAAAAAAAAAACCTGGACACAATCAGCATATTTGCCTGAAGAAAATGGATTACTTAGCAAGTGTGCAAGCATGGATGCTCTTCAGCAAGAGCGAGTAGTCAGTCAGCAAACTTTAAAGGCCTGAATTACACACACTACTGCAATTCCAAAAAGTAAAGATTGTGAAAAGCAAGGTAGACACTCTTGTCTTGTTCTTAGGTATTCCATTATTTTAAGAACCCCGGGCTTTTTTGTTTGATAAATTCCAGCAGTTTGTTAGTAAATTACTTTTAGGGGGGAGTTGGGGTGGAGCTTAGGGGAAGGCAAAAGGACACCATGCAGAAGCAAACCAAAAGAGAACAAGGATAAATCAAAGTGTATTTTTGCTATTAAATGTCCAGCATCATTTCAAAAGGAAAAAAGACACTAAGAAATGCAGTGAAGGGAAAGTAGTGATACTGCAGTATCATTGCAAAGGAAGCAAGAACACAAATGTAAGCGCTGTGTGTACCAACACGGCAACAGCCCATTTCACTACAGGACAAATGCCTACCCCCTTGCCCTGTCCCGTATTTACAGAGTACAGCAACTAAGACTCCCATCCCTAACCTTGCATTCTGCCTTGTTCTTCCTCCTGCATCTGCAGACAGGACAGACTAAAAAGAACTGTAAGAAACCCCCCTGCATTTAACACCACTGTGTTCGGCACAGCTGCTGACATTACATTTGGCTATCCCAGAGCATGGCTGGAAGTTTACTCTGTGTTGGACTGGGAATACCATCACACTAATGAAATAAGCATAAGGCATCAATCGTTGCAGCGTTCCTACTTACAAGTAACCTACACTACAAGCCAGAAGTGCAAAACCTCTTCAAGAACAGGATGTTCAGCTTTTAATCTCCTTCTAAAGCATAGCTAAGAAACCATTGCATGGGAAGGAAGTCAAGCCAATCAATCTGAAGACAGCCTGATACATTCTGACTTTCCACCTCACCCCACCTGAAAAACTTCATTTTTAGCCACCGTGACACTCAGCAGCACTCCTGTGCATCCTCGTAGATGATGTACAGAAGGACTGGACTGAAACAAACAGCTCCACATTTGGAGCTTGCATCAGCAACTTACTCAGCAATGCAAATTATCTTCCTCAAATTCAAGAGCCTGCAGAGGAAGAAGTCAATGTGCCTGGTGACAGCAGCTGCTTCCCCTACGGCCAAGACTGACAGCAGCCACTGGAAGCAGAAGCATGCAGCAGCTTTCTTACAAAAAGCCCCGCACTTAAAAATGAATTTCTAAGAGAAAATACTTCTTCCCCCTACACTTTGTAGGGAGGATTTTAGATGACCATCCTCCAAGAGGAGACTTTCAAAGCAAATCCCCACCACTGAAGATCACTCTCACCAATGCTATGGTTTAACCCCATCGCTTCTCTGCTCAGTGTCTCTTACTGCAGTTCAGTTCAAAACCTGTATTTCAGCACAAATAAAGGGCTGTTAGTGCAAGACTGCCTGATGGATACACTCTCCTGATCACCATGCACTTCACCCTAAGCGTTGATTCTTGCTGCAGCATACACAACTATCTAAATTTTAAGTTTAATATTAGTTTGTACTTTCCTTGATTTCACAATAAACTCGAAATAGAATGAACAGAAAATTCTTTCCTCAAGAGGTTTCGGTTCCCTCTTTTCGAAAACTGCATCAACGACTTACGACAAACCTGTTCCTTGTCCGACACGTTCAGATCTCCAAAAGCGGACACTTGCCAATTATTCTTTGGGGCTCAACTTAATACTTTTGAAAGTCAAAGATCAATTATCATTAATCATACAAAACTGCATATCAGAACAGAAGAAAACAGGATACAGCACTGATGGAGAAACAGACCAAGATTTCACTCTGTAAACAAGTCAGGTAAAGAGCTATTAAAATTATATTCAAATAATAAAATCATATTCGGTGCTGTGGGACAGTTGGGATTGTTTCTTACATGCCAGATGTGTCATTTCAGGAGACCCAAAATGACCGGAGGGCTTGCACTAGGAGATATGTTCCACTCGATAGCATCATACACGAAAAATGCCTTTATCAGCTGTGAAACTGGCAAATTTGTCTTCTAGGACCTCCTGCTAATGCCAGGAAAAGTGATGTTGAATTTGTGTAACTGCTGCTTTTTCCCTCTAAAGCTTGGGAAGGTAAAGGGAAAAAGGTGCATTGAGGAAACGTGACTTGAAAAAGGCATTTCACACAGCATGTTGTGAAAAATATGATGTAGCTGTCTGCCTGCGGCTTCAAATAAAATTTTATCTTGCAATGTAAATATTTAAGCACTCTCTCTTTCCCTGGCCCATACAGTTGTCAGAAATTGTATGCCCTTGAAATTGAGGCGCTCTCTTACATGGACACATCTGTGGAGATGCATAACTCGAGTACCCTGCACCAGAGAAATTACAAACAAACAGCCTACTTTCTTGCAAAGAAGTTATACCTGCTCAGTTAAAAAAACCTGTTCCTTAAAAATTAAGGCTTTGTTACTCCTAAACTGACTCAGTCCATCACCCTGCAAAATGCCAAGAAATCCTCTTCATTTCTGACATCAGTCAAGGTCAAGACGAACGCCACTCAGCTACATCAGCTTCCTGCACGGCCCTGGGAGTTTTCAGCTTTTGAGTAATACATACACAGATCGTCACCTTTCTTTTGCACAGGTGAACCTCCTTTTGAAAACAGAAACATGAACAAAAAGGTATCAAGACAGCCATATTTTGAACTTACAGTTGACTCATCTTTGCAAAAACTGTCACCTTCCAAGCACTCAATGGGGAAAACACGCACAGCCTGTTAGATAGTCTTAAAGCTTATCGCATGCAAGCAGAATCTGTAAGTCTGCTTTAAAAGCAGCCACTTAGCAGCCTTTCCTTCATAACCTCTACTGTCTCCAGCAAAGAAAAATAGCAAGAGGTCTCCAACGAGGAGCGTAAAGACCTCTGGCACTCTGAATTAAAAATATCACTTGCACGCAATGGCCCAAACGCAATGCAGTGTCTACGGCTTTTCATTCCGGCTATTGTCATCTAATAATAGCCCTGCAGAGCCCCCACAACCCAGCGCTGGCCGTGTTGTGTGCTCTCACTATCCACCTCCACATCAGAGAGCTATTTAAAGTGTAAAACAAGCAAGTTTCTCTGAATGTCAGCTCTGTATGGGAAGTCAGAGCTAATGCAGTCTTTTGAGATTGCTGGATTTTAAAAACTCTACCCACTCACTAAGCAGTGCAGAGTGGATCTTGTATTTAAAAAGAGTAGTTGAGGAAATAACTTGCTAAGAGAAATGCACCGGTGCAGGTCTGGAAAGCTGCACACAAAAACACGCGTGTCCGTAAGCCAGCACCTTCCCAACAGGAGCCAGCTGCTACTGCATCCAGGCCACTGCGATTTTCAACCTGGTTAAGGTTTTAAAGAGCATCCGTGATAAATAGAGGCACAGAGAACTACAGAAGGGAGACTGCATAGTGAGTTGTCCTCATCCAGTAAAAATATCCCAATTACAACCACTGCCTCCTAGTATACCTGCAATAAGCCAGCAATTCAGTAATTTTCTATTGAATTATCTGAAACGGTGAAAGTACTAAAATCCTGCTCTGCTCTCTGATTCTACATCGTACCTATGCTGATGAAGATAATGGGTACTAAGTTAATCGGACAAAATCATACAGCACATCAGTCACAGAAGTTGAAATCAGAAGCCACGGCTGCGCCTCTGCTTTCCAAGAACAAGACAACGCTAGGTCACCTCCATCATCTGTAAGGAAGTCAAAATATATCAAAACCAGTAGGCACATACTGGGAATGAATGCCATTGCCTAGGGATACTGCACACATCTCAGCACAACTTCATAATTATTTATGAAGTGATACTCCATTCACAAAATAAAGCAATGTACTTGGGTTATTTCTATAAACATTGGGTTTTTTTGATTTGTAATTGACACAGAAATATCAGCCTTTAAAAAAACATGTTACTTAAGCCCCAGGAGCCCCATCACAGCCTCAATGCTTGTAAGACATCTGCAAAAACCCAAGGCAGAATTTCTTCTTCTATCTGCAGCCATGCAGAGCCAAAAGCTCCTCCCAGCTGCAGTCTGGGTCCAGAGGAGCAGAAAAGTGATTCATCCTCCCACTCTCCATCCAGGCTCCTGCTTCTCCGCCAGAGCTGCCAGGAGGAATCGGAGCCCACCACCTTTGGCAGCGTGGTGCAATCTATCATCAAGACAGGAGTCACTCCCAGCTCTTCTGACAGTGTGAACATTTGGTGACATTTCAATTGCTACAAACAGGGAATGAATTTGAATCGGGACCTAAAAAAGATGAAGGTTGAGTCATCCACACTGACTTGCCACTCATTAAAATAGATTTTACTTATTCCCAATTTGCAGATTGCTACATATGAACACCAAGGAACCCTTTAGCAAGCAAAGAAAAAAGCCAGCCCCCAAAAGTGAACTCACTGATACCCAGCTCTCTTCCACTTACTGTGTTCACTGGACTTCTCACTTCATCTAGAACAACTGTGCCAACGGGAGAAAATCGAAACTAATCTCTATCCAAAACAAAATGATGGCAATTAAGCCATAAACAAGTTGCTCAGCTTGATAAAAATGAGTTCAAGCCCTGAGCTTGTAGTATTCAATGGCATTTTTAAGCCTTCCTAGAGAGGAACCACCACGTGCTATTAAAGGTCTCCCAAGGCCTGAGGGGATGGTTACAGAACTGATGTACAAAAAGGCTGCATCTAGCTGAGCAAAAGAACTAAAATTAAACCCCAAAAAACCCCCAACACCAGAAAGTTAATAGTAGGTGTATAACAATATTAACACAGGCAATGAAAGGAACACAGTCTGCACTATTAGTTTATTTAGACTGACCACATTATTAACCAATTTGCCATCAGTAATAATAGACTTACCACTGTCACCACTACACAGAGAACATCCATTTTGTAAAACATGGTAGTATGAACAGTCTAACCTCAAACCAAGCTAAGGCACGTAGAAAATGAAATCACCAAGGAGCCAGGCACTTGCTAAAATTTTAAGTCCACCCTAATTACCGACAAAGCAAAGCGGATTTTTCTTCACTCTTGACACACTCGAACACATCCGATCGCTTTGTATCTTTTTCCTTGTCTATTCTAGTCCCAACTGACAAGAAAAAAAGAAAGCAATGACACCTTCATCTGGATTAACATCGTTTGGGAGCATTGAAAAAGCTTCCTAAAAGTGCAGCTTTTGACAAGAGCAGGCCCACAGCAGCCTCCCTGACCCTTTTCTTGCTGGACAAAATAAACAGGTCTGAAAGCAAGAGGCAATTCCCAGCACCGTGCCTTAAAACCAAGGAGGAGGGCTCTGCAGCGCAGGGGCTCTTCCGTTTGCTCTGGCACAACCGCTCTTCACTGCAAACACAAAAAGACATCCCCGAGGACCAGGCAAGCCCCCTCCAAGGAACCAGAGCACTTTACACACAAGAAAAGGACAGGGAATCAGCCCCCAAATAGTTTGCGGTGACAAGCGTTTCCTGCTTGCTCTGCCACCAAGAGAAATATTTAACGTTCACAAACTTTCTCCTATTTAAAGTGAAAATCTTCACAAAGCTCTGAAGTTCGACTTCAGGGGAACAGTGGAGGTTTGTTTAAACACCGAGTATTTCTCACAGACGTAGGAAAGTGTCAACAAAACCCCGGTACACGAGACAGCAAAATGAGCATCTCTATCGGTATTCTCAACTGGCCTCTCTTCTTGGCAGCTTAAAGATTTAAAATTTTTAAAATATAAATTTGACATCTAGGACTGGCAATCTAGTATCTTTGCCAGCACTGAAGTTCACATAAGCCTTTAACTCCTAAAAATAAATCTTAAAGAAAACATTCATTCAAAACTCAATCCCAGTGGAGCAAAGAGAACTTTGGAAGAATCATAAAAAAACTGGCACTTAAAAATAGCAAACCTGTTTGTTTGTGTTAGGAAATTTCAGGGGAGTGTTTATTTCCTACTTATTACACAAACCATTTCCCAATGGCAGAAGTCAGGGAGGAAGAGTCAAAGGAGGGGATGCCTATAGACACATTTCAGCTACCTGATAATCCAATTCAAGGTTACCCAAACTTTGACTCATTCATGGAACTGTTTTTGACTGTTCTTCACAGTAAACTCCACTGAGTTTTATTTGAGCAGTGAGCTGCATTCCCCCGCTCCCCATTTCCATTCAGACCAGCAAGCACCTCTTGACTCGACAGCCATCCCATTCAAAACAACACTGGGATCTGTCATTCCATCACCTCCAAAAAAACCCAAACGAGAACAAAAAATAAAAAAGTAAAAACCCCACATATACAACTATGCAATTATCTCCTCTGTCCAAGTAACTTTTCTTAAAAAGAAGAGGCACATCCTTTCCAGCCACACAGGCGGCATTGCCAGAGGAGGCGGGGGGGGGGAGGGGAAAAAGAGAGAGAGATCGAGACTTCAGTGTTCTCTCAACATGTTTCAAGATCTGTAACTGAATCCCATGTATCTCACTGGAGACCTTGAACTAGGTCATTTTGAGTAATTCACTACCCTTTAATCTTTTTACCTACTTTCAGTCTACTCGGAACACAATGCCATTCAACTGCGCAAGATCTGCTGAAAGACCGAATTCAGCAACCCAAAGAACACAGATTCCTCAAAATAGATCTGAATTAACAGCACCAAACGCAGGAGGATGCCTCTCCTCACCCAAGGGGAAAACAGCACCCACAAAACTCCGACACCATCAAACCAGTAAAAATGCTAATTCAGACTGGATGTCCTTCCAATGACCATAAAACCTGTAAAGCTATTTGAAAGGAAAATGGATGGAATTTTGAACAGGAAAGAAAGTAAATTGTTATTACATGCATGTTATAAATACACGTATAGTTATGCCCACAGTTATACCCAGAAATAATTTGCTTTATTTAGCTTCAAAGTAGACAAGGAATAACATCTATAATGCTTAAAATATGCTACAGGATATTTCAGAATCAGAGAATTCTGCAAAAGACAACTCTGGCTGTTGGGCAGGGTTTGTTTTTTTTTAAAAAAAATATCAGAGATACAATCTCAATTATAAATATTATGTATGATGTATTAACATCCTCACTTTCACTGACAGGCAAGAAGTCATCGCAAAGACTGAAAGTAGATTTAAGATGTTAAGTGAAACAGGAGTTTAGAAAGTGATATAGTAATAAAGCGTGAACTGTAAGAGACTTACGATACAGCTGAATAGCTCTTTAGCACATTGAGCAGAACAGGCATTTTGTTTGGGCTACTTAAAAACAAACTCACCTCTCCCAAGTAAATAAATACTTCATACATTGAAAGATAAAAAAATAAAAGGGCTTGCCACATATCTGATAAAAACCACTCTATGTAAAAGAAATGAGAACACCTGTGCTCTAAAAAGTTAATGGTCAACAGATTTAAAAATTATTGCTAAAAGGAAGTGTAGTGAGGCTGCGGGGGGATCTTTGTTTTGTTAACAAAATAAACTTTGAGAGAAGCACACG